>VXAX01006303.1:1050544-1125544 GCA_013399835.1 Leptocoma aspasia | reverse complement strand
CCATTCAATGAAAGTTGAGGCTTCTTTTCTTCTTTATTTTTTGTCTTTATTTCTTTTGTGAAAGCACATGTGTGAAAAAGTAATAAAGCAAAACAACAGCACTAAAAGGTACACAGCTTGTGAGAGAGATGAAACAAAGCTTACAGCTACATTAGACAAAAATATAATCTGCAAAAAAACTCAAAAAAAAGCCCTTTTGATAAAATGAGTTCATCACATAAGTGACTACCTTCAGGAAAATACTACTCTTCCTGAAAATCAGGGTAATATAATCATCTTTAATGTAATTACTTATTGTTTATATATCTCATTCAGTCCCTCAGCCTGTTCTGATGTTCTCCCTTGTTTAAATTTCATCTCTGTTTAGCCAAAGCATTGGAGTTAGGTTTTGTTTTTCCTGTACTTATAAAATAGTTCACATCTGCTAAAAAAATTTGGGTCTATTTTGGCGAAGTTTATAATTAATCAATTAATAACTGTATCAGCTGCATAAAATAAAAAAGCCACACTAAGGAAATTGTGTATTTAAAAGGAAATTATTGGACAAGTTTAATATTTGCCTCACATAGATGATATCACCATAATTCCATAGGAAATGTAGAAAAGAATGGAATAAATATTTCTATGTAAAAAGTACTAACAGCCAAGGTACCATCATAATTTTGAACAAACAATTCATATTACAGGTAGACAAATAGGTAGATACAACAAGCTCTCAGAGCAATTAGGTTTAGTGTGCAAATCTGTTTCATACATGGTATTCTGAAAAATAGCCCTATTTATTTAAGTTATGCTGATCTATCGTAACAGTATGTGTGTGATTCAGTTGGGAAACTTGCTGCTCCTCTTGGTTACAGTCATCATGTATCCGTGACACTTCCACTTTAGTTCAGGTTATTTAGTCTTTTCATTTAAATATTTTGTAAGTAAATTTGTTTTAAATTATGAGGGGAAAAAAGCACTGAAAATAGTGCTTCTGAGACACAAACAAATTGTAAAGAAATCAAAATTAGATAAGAAGACAAATTCAAACTCCCAACCCTAGATGGGCAACACTTCTTTTCCTGTAGGCTTAATGGACTCCCAATGGTTTACAATGACTTTAAAATATAAAGGTATTGTTTTGCCCCACCAGAGGGAGCCCATAATATTTTATGAATTAAAAAGGAACACAATGACAAATGCATAGAAAAGACATTAATTAATTTTATAGGTACAGTAAATAAATATATACATGTGTATATTTACATATGTGCTACATATTGCATAGCTTGCTTGAGATCCTAATGCTGAAGCCAGAGCATCAGGAATATGAGTTTGACAGGAAGTGCATTTCCATGAAAAAACACCAGGGACAGATGTGAAAAATTAATCTTTAGAATCACAAAATCATAGAATATTCTGAATTGGAAGGGATGCACAAAAGTTACAGAAGCTCAGCTGCTGGACCTGCACAGAACCACCCCAAGAAACACACCATGTGCCTTCATCTTCAGAGGAAGACTAGAGAGCAGCGTTATGTTGAACAGAAGAAAGACCAATTTTACTTCTATTTAATATCAATGTAGACTATGAATAAAATATTTTATGTGTTAGAACTTACTGAAAGAAAAGAGGAGCTGACTTTGACTTTGACCTTTCCATAAAGGTTTTAGGGTCTCAGCTAAATTCCAGATTAGTTTGTTTTCTGAAAAGATGCTACATTAATCATGTATCTGTCACTCACTTTTTCTTTCACATGAAAGACAGACTGTCAATCTGCTATAATAAAGCAGGAAAACCTAGAACTTGTGCATGTGCATGGGCAGTATCTAGTGGAGATGTGTCCTCCTTACAGACAAGGTGAAGCAAGAATTTCAGTTATTTCTTTACCACTCCTGTAATGCGGCAACCAAAGGTATGAGTCAGGGGCACAGCAAATAAATGCTGATTGTGACACAGTAATAAATACTGACTGAGAAATCTTATTCTCCTCAGTTGCTCCTAGTAATGTCACTGTCAAAATCTATCCTTCCTTCCAAAATGTTTTCTTGTCCTTGTCCGTGTCTCAATATTTTCCTTACCAATATTTTTTTATGCAGAGAAGGCCAAGCAGAATTTACTCATATACACTGGGACTAGTTTCAGATTTCTGCTTTTAGACATGTAGAGTACAAACTCCGCAATTAGTGTGACTTAACTATTTCCAAGTAAAACAGAAGGGGTTATTTTTATTTTTATGTAATAAGAAAGTGACATAAAATGTTCTAGGCATTTGGTGATTTCTCAAACAGAAATTCCAACAGTTTTAAATGTCCAGCAATTTTTTATGAACAGACCATCAACACTTTGTAAAACTGACTCCACTGAATTTTCTAGAAAAGAGATTAAACATTATATTAAGTAAAAGTTCAAGTCACTGTGAAATAGAGTCTTCTGCTTTTCAAATAATTAGGTGTTACTATCAAATAAACACTCAGAAGATGTATTTTACAACGTTTCATCACAAGATTTAAATAACGCTTCTTATTCAAAAATTATTCTCATTAGCACAGATATCTGGTTTGTTATGCTAACAAATTTCAGGCTTCTCATGATGCCAGCACCACTTCTAGACAGCATTAGATATTGTGCACCATTACCAAGTCACCAGCCTAGTATTAAACAAAGATGATGCAGGTGCATCTCTCAACTTGTAAAACCTTCAAATCCAAACCCCCTTACAAAGCCTCCCTGTACCTGTATTCATCTCCAACCTGTTTTTTGTACCCAGAAAAGATTAATATTTTAAAAGGCATAAATAATGACAAATGTTTAAATAGCAGAAAATGAACAGATACTTCTTTGCTCTCTGTCAGACTGGTGACTCAGGCACCAAAATTAAAAATGGAAACTTGATGTCTTGAGGATAGATGGCAAAACCTGTCTTAGGTGCTGCAGTGCTGAGCATCACAAAATTTCCTGTGAGGTGGATGGCTCCCAGACTGGATCTAATCTAATTGACTCACACCTAGACATTCCAGTTTGGTAGTTTAAAATAGGATTCATAATAGCCAGCACACTGACCTTATTACAGGGATCTTTGCTTATTGTGGCAATAGGACATGCCTGGAGAGTGCTCACACAGAGGCCTGATAGGAGTCATGCAGAGAAATAACTATTTCTCAGTAATGATTTGATTTAGGTTGTTCAGTCTGTCAACTGAGAAGCAGCTCAGGAGATCTAGAAAATGTATTTTTCTACAGATTTTTCTAGGTATGTGGTTTATTTCTACAGAGGAAGTTTTTTGAAATAAAATCTGTGCATCTGGAAGAGCACATGCAAGACCATAATTTCCCCATAAGCATCAAGTTCTATTGAAGCACAAGCTTAAATATTTACTTTTATGTTGTTGGGTTTTTTCTTCCTTTGAGGCAGGAGGGAGTTTAACATACAGATTAAAGAAAGACTAATTAGGGTTTTAGCAACTTGCTTAACAATGCAAGTTCTTGCATCACAAGGAGTCCTAGAAAGTTTTACCTAGACCAAAAAATCCATTTTACATAAAGTTTTATTCTACTATTCTCCTAATTCTTATTCTCCTTTTATTCTACTATTCTCCTAATTCTTATTCTCCTTTTATTCTACTATTACTACTATTCTACTACTTATTCTCCTTTTCTGAAATTGAATTTATTCTTTGTGCATATGTTTAGAATCATTATCCCAAAGAGATTGCCTCCCTTTTTCAGGCCATATTATGATCAATTCTTGAAACCTCTGCAAGGGGTTCACTAAACACCAACATTTATGCCCATATTCTTTGAAATTCTGCTTGCCTTCACATCAGCTACCAGCAAAAGCCTAGTGCACAACAAGAGCAGACTGCTTTTCTAAAGGTCCTGGATAGGGAGCAGGACAAAGATTTCCTGCTCTTGAGTAAGACCCTTAATCTGGAGGGAGGTCTGAAAGGATCAAGATACCATGTAAGTATGAACCATTTCATAAACTATAGTAAGTATTGCAGCCCATTTCTGGCAGTATTGTGCAAGTGGAATAGTGATCTTGGCAAACTGGTGTTTTCATCTGAAGAGCCTTTTTTCTTGACACTGTCATTTGTTATCAAAGCAAGAGAAACTGCACAATAATTCTTTTGTTTAGTTGGTTGGTTTTTTTTTTTTTTTTGCATTCAAAGGGAAAAAATCACTATTGCTGTGCTGCCAGAATAAGATGCCAAGATGTGACCCTGTGGATATTTCACAGATTTCTCATAAAGCTTCACAGTTTCATCTTTGCTCAGGTACTGTACATCACACACAGTGCTTTGTGGATTTAGAACTCGTAAATGTTTTATATGTTGCAGAGAGATATATTTGCAGTAGGTAGTGGGGCACAACATTAAGATGATGATGAAGTAGTAGCTTTGCAAAAACTTCAGGCAGCCTCATAAGCAGTAGAACCATCTCTTTGGATCACCTCAGCTGAAACTACAATTTGGGAACAAAAAGCAAAATGCATCTTGAAGCTTGTTACATTATTCTATGCCTGGACAGTGAGTGTTTTTCTAGTCTTGAGTACTTTTTTTTTTTTTTTTTTTTTTTTTTTTTTTTTTTTTTTTTTTTTTTTTTTTTTTTTTTTTTTGTTGTTGTGTTGTTAGTNTTTTTTTTTTTTTTTGTGGCAGCAGGAATAGGCAGAGACAATTCAAAGCCCTCCTTGAGCCCTTGCAAAAGGTGTCTGGTTTATATATTACATTTGCGATTCCAGAAAACTCCTGGCAGGTCTTTCTGTAAAAGCTGTTAAAAAGCCAAGCTTTTGGACAACATAAGGGATGGTCCTCCAAAGAATATATGGCTGCTTAAATGCTATTAAAAAAGAGTAGTAAAGGTTCAACATTCAGTATAGAGGAGGACTACTATGAAAGTCCACCACATAGATTTTTCCTAGGACCTATCTTCACAAATTATTAGGAAATAAAAATTTGAAAAATGAGTTGTAAATGATGTACAGCAGTTGATGGGAGGAAATGTAAAATTACTAACGTTTGCATAAGAATTTCATAATAGAAAGTGAGGGGGAAACCAGATTAAATTAAGTGGTGCTAAATAAAAAATAAGGAACAAAGACAAAATGTGTAGTCTAAATTAAAATTTACTGGAAGCAAAATGGTTTTCAGAGCTAACATGGACAACTCTCTCAGAAGTAAAAAATAAAACCAGAATGCAAACAACTGTTAGTCAAAAAATAGCAATTAAAACAAATATATTTAAAAGCCTATAACAACAGCTTAAGTTGTGATACCCCATCTAAAAGATATGAAACAGAACTCTAATACACAGGAAGGACAAGAGGGGTAGTCAGGAGTATGGAATAGTTTCTGTAAAAAGAGTAAGAAATGAGGCTTTTCACCCTCAGAAAAAGATGGCCAAGAATTTGAGAGCTATCTATGAAATAATTAATATCTTGAAGAAAACGGATAGGTATGGGTGTTCACTATTTCAGATGGAGACAACCTAGAAGGAGCCAAATAAAATTAGCAACCAGTGAATTTAAAATAAAAAGAAGCATTTTTTAAAAGAGAATATAATTAATTTTGGCATACATAGGAACAACTATGTTAATTGAAGAGGAGTAAGGGAAAAAACAATTATGAGAAACAGCCCTGAAAACAAGATCACTGAAGAAGAAGGAATAAAACGTGTTGAAGGTGTGGGAGCAGAGATTCCAGTGTAGCCTGTGGGAAAGACAGTGGTGGAGAAGATATTTCCCTGCAGCCCATTACGGACCTAATCGCAGAGCAGGGAACAAAGTGAGGAGGAAGGAGTGGCAGACGTGAACTCTTATGAACTGACTGCGACACTCCATTACCCATCCCATATTTTACTGCTAGGGCTGTGGAGTCAAAAGGGAAGGGAGTTAGTAATAAATGGAGTGAATTTGAGACTGGAAATAAGGGTGAGAAAGGTGTTTCAGGTTTTGTCTTTATTTCTCACTATCTATCTCTGTTTAAATTTGTAATAAATTAAAATACTTTTCCCCCAAGTTGAAAGTCTTAACTCTCAACTTAACATAAAGGGAGTTTTATCTATGACAGTAACTGGTAAGTAATCTGCCTGTCTTTATCCTCCTTGGGGTTATTTTCTTCCCCTCCTTCACCTGGCTGAGGAGGGATAGAGAGTGAGAGTGGCTGGATTGGTGCCCTGTGGCTGGCCAAAGTCAATCAACCAAGCGGATCTATCAAGGTCTACTAAAAAACACAGACTACATGCAATATTCAGCTGAAAAAATGTCCACAGATTGCATATTTCCAGCAAGTGGAAAGGTTAGAAGAATGAATCTTCTAAAGATTCAGACTAATCTGTATTTCTCTGGTCCATTTCTTTTACCTGTAAGCATTAAGTTTTTATCCTATCAGTGAGGAATGGAAAAATGGGCTAACTGAACCCCAGGTGTGACTCAGTGAGAAAATCATTAGGCAAAGACCTTACACCTCAGCCTCACATCAGAAATGTAAAATTTACCCCACTATTTTATGCAATGCAAACAGTCAAATATCTCTGTCAGAATTGCTGGAATTTGAGGGAGGTTCAAAACCATAGGTGAATAGTACAATAGATGACTGCAGGCAATATGTTTGGAAACTGTCTGTGATGGACACTAAGTGATAGAAGGTGAAAGTCACACAACAAACTGATGAAGGACTATATTATGTCCTCACATAAGTCTTTCTAAAGGAAGAAATACCCTGACTCAGGGCTGGGTTCTTAAAGTATTTCCCCTCACATACCCATTTTTCTGCATAGCATGGATTAATAAGGCACTACACAAGGCAGCCCCATATTGCCACAGACAGCTTGTCCACAGACATAACATGGATCTGAGATTCCAGTGAGGGCAGCCAGGGGACTGGCAAGCAAATCATCAGCGTGGAGTACATAGAAATTCTCTCCCTACTCTTAGTAAAATGTGTAAAAATAAAGTCACCCAACATTCGTATATAATTCTTCCATAACTCAACTTCAAGTACTTCCAAAGAAAGGAGAAAATAAATTAGTAAGGAAACATATTTCAATGTCAAGCATTAAAGGGATAATTATAAACAATAGAAAGGACTTTTTTAATTATGAAAAATACCATGACAGGATGCTTTTAAATTATATATAATGGAAAACAAGGTGAGTCACATAATCATACTCCTTTTGACACATAACAATCTTCATCAGTGATCTTCATCCTGCCCCCATGTCAAGCCTGTATAAAGGGGGCAGGCTCCCTGAAATATGTGAACATGCATCTAATCTGGTATATTGAAAATGGTTATGCACTCACAAGAATTGCATCTTGTGAAACCATTCAACTTACTGTAGAAAACTACTTGTTAAGACATAAAATATTCATGGAATATATCTTAATTTAAAAAAAAAAAAAAACAACCAGCATACAAGATTGAAGACATCACAGATAGAATATTTATGATACAACGTAAAATCCCTTCAGAATTTGCCAAATATAAGAAGAGAGAACTGATGTTCAGCAACAAAATATAACCCCTGGGGCTGAAGCCAAAATATCAACTTTAGGTTTCGGGATATTTGTTTGTTGCTTATTTGTCTGTTTGATTTTATTATTGTTACACAGTACAAGTTCCATAAAACCTCCAAAGAATTTTTGTCCATACCTAGGCCTGTAATAAGGGAGTGGACTTGGTGTTTTCTTTTTTTTTTTTNTTTGGTTTTTTTTTTTTTTTTTTTTTCCTTTTTTCTTTTCTTTTTTTTTTTTTTTAAGTTTTTAGATTCTCCTGATAAACCTATGGCATAGCTCAATGGCTCAAATCTAGAAATTGAATTCACTGAAAAACTTTACTCCAAAACTAATGCACATCAAATAAATGACCACTACTTCCTTTCAAAGAGCACAGGAGCCTGGTAGAATATACCAGAAGAACAAGTTGCTTTATATTTCTAGGTTGCTTTATATTTCTCAAAAACATTATTTATCCTGCAAAATAAGCAGCATAACAACATTTTACCAGGATTCAAGCCAGCTGTCATTATTTCCTTTTCCTGACAGCTAAGAATTTCATGACTTATATTTTTGCAGATGAATGTCCCGTGAAAATGCAACCAGTTCCATTTTCCTACCACCATTCCTACCACCATTTTCCTACCACCATTTTCCTACCACCATTCTGAGCAACTGAGAATAATTAGAAAAACTCTTCTTTGCTCTTTAAAGCTTCTGGGTAGTAGTTTTACCTACTTAGGATAAGACTTCATGTTGTAGCCACATAAAGGTAGAACTTGTGAGGACCACAGGTGCCATGGAGAAAGCCTTACATCACTTCATGCTTAGAATTTCTGTTATTGTGTGCCTTAATGTAGAGACAGATTAAATTATTAACTACATGAAGGGAATTTTTATCCTTTTCCTTTTTTTCCGGTAGCTTTCCATCCCTTCTGAATGGATTGTGATTTACTTAGATTGCTAACATTTGTTCAAAAATATAGAATTATACCATATAGGATAATATTTGCTGGTGGTAAAGAAATCATATTTAGAGAACTGGATGGACCCAGAAAATTACAGGGACTTCATAAAAGGTTCATGTGATCAGTGATGTAAGCAGCAGTGAGCAGTTTCTCCACGAATAAGAAAAGATCTCTGTCAGAGAAAAAATATGACCTGTCTCTATAAAGAAGGTACTTTTAGATCTTGAACAACTGAATTTAAAGATATATTTTCCTAGATAGGTCATATATCTGCCAGTGTCTTTTTTTTTTTTTTTGTGGAATTCTTTTTCCCATTTTTATTCCCTCTTTTCTGTAAGCCTGTTTTNATTTTCCTAGATAGGTCATATATCTGCCAGTGTCTTTTTTTTTTTTTTTGTGTGAAATTCTATTCACCATTTTTATCCCCTCTTTTCTGTAAGCCTGTTTTACAAGCATTGTCCTCACCTTCCCTCTTCATTCTTCCCCTGCCTGCTCTAACTATGGTGAAATTTCAAACACAGCAATCAAACTCCTAGATGAGTCAGATTTGCTTATTGTATTGTACTTACATATGTAAAAGAAATTATGTCATCTCTGTTCATATAAATTATTAATGTTAAGAGGTCCTATTTAAAATTCTGCTCTTTACTCTTTTTCTCTGGCTGTCAAAGAGGGCTTTGGGGGTTTTTGTTTTTTCTTTTTGTTTTTCCCCCGCTAAACATTCTAAACACCAAGAGATAATGATTTCTCACCCTGTAGCTGTTTAGAGAAATCATTCTGTCTTTGTACTTTACCACTTATGTTTCCCTTTTGGATAAGAAAAAATAAAGCTATTTTCTGACCACAACAATTCTCAGAATTACTACTCGTAATTTGAGGGTAAAACCATTCTATCTAATGTTGCAAACAAATTATTTGTATGCCTTTGTGTCAATTTTACTATTATAATTTTATTTATTAAATCAACAGAAATTTTACAACATCTAAATCACTTCAGCTCATAAATCATACTTTCATAGTTATTTTGAGTATAGTCTTACAAAGAGATTTAAGCATTGCAATGGGGATTTAGTTCAGTGTACTTCTATTAATACAAAAACCACAAAAGACACGTGCACATTTCATTTTCTTAGCTGAGATATGCACAAACTTATGAAAATTTGTATGGCTATTCAGGGGGTAAAATTAAGAATGTGAAATCTAAAAGACTTGGTTTCAATGGATATAGGGTGTGCTGAAATCTGTTCCACTTTCAAAACTGTTCTGAAAGTTTCAGAGAAAGGAGAATAGTTCATTTTGGCAGACACAGAATAATTTGTATTAATACTATATCTATCCCAATCTTTTCAGCTAGGTATGTTTTTGTACCCTCCATAATGCAGTTTAATACCTCCTAAAATGTTTGGCTTCAGTGATAATTAGAATTCTGAGCATTTATATTGTTCTATAACTTGTTGCACAGAGATGTGGTTGCTCCATCCCTGGATGGAAGCATTCAAGGCCAGGTTGGATGGGGAAATGAGCAACATGATTAAATGGGTGGCATCCCTGCCCAGAGTGGAGGGGTTGAAACTAGGGGGTCTTTAAGGCTCTCCCAACCTAATCCATTTTATGATTCTCTGAGGTTTCAAGCCATTCCAAGAATTACACAAAATTATTGACTGGAAGGGTATTGTGTGGGACACTGCATTCACAAATATGTGTTGATATTTCTCACTGGCAGTTTTTGCTGTCTTTGAATGATCTCTTGTCCTTGAGCTTTGCAACAGGGAGAAAGGATGTTCTTTGCTATTTCTTCCCTAATATTTACTATTTTTTCAATTTTTATCCTGTTTCTTCTTCTTCATTTCCTTTCTAAGATTAAAAAATCCTTTTTCAGTCTCTCTAAAGTGTTTTTTGACTCCCTTAACAGACTTCTCTTCATAATAATTTCCTTCATCTTTCACTGAACAATTTCAACTTCTTTAATATCCTTTTTGAGATAGGGAGACTTATATTGCTAGAAAATTGAAAATTTTAGTTGAGGGCCCTACTGCTATTTTCTATAGAGTGATAACATACCATCTGTATCATTCCCTTTACAGGATTTAAAAGTTTTAAAGACAAAAGCTAAGTAACAAGAGAAGTTTTTCCTTTCTAACTGCTGGGTTTACTTAGTGCAATCAGATAGCTTTAAAGTTTCTCACACACCCTTGAAAGAGGAAGTTTCAAGTAAGTAAGTAAGTAAGTAATTCCTGTGACTTGATACAGCGCTATTTCATTAATCACATTCTGTTTTGTGTCTATATGTGTTTAAAATATAATATAGGACCTCGATACGGAATCCCAATGGGCTCTGCTGCCAACACTTACAGCCAGTTTAACCTCACCCTTTGTTGTTTTCTTTTGTCTGGGATTTATCCATGATGTTACCTCTTTTTTCTCATTGTAGATATTTAGCTTCTGTAACAGCCCACAAAGATGACCTCTCTCAAATATTTTCACAAATATCACTAAATAATACCTAGTCATTCATTTCTCCCCAACACTCTAAAGAAATGCTCAAAGAATTGTATTAAGAGACATGCATTAAAAGTAATTTGCACAAAAATCCCCTATCAGAGGGTAATTTTCAAATTTTCAGAATATTTTCACTGTTAAGTTTGTCATACAGGAATGAAAAAGATGAGATTGAGGGTAGGGGAGTGTCACAAAATGGGGCTTTTCAAGAAACAGCACAGATTTTAAGTCCTTGACAGCATCCAGTAGCTAACAGAAAGGGCTTCTGAGAAAGCAGTTAAAAACCTCACCCTACCACAGCTCTTACTCCGTGCCAGTAGGCTTTCACAGCACTAAATCCTCTTCCAAATGTAAACACCTGATGTCCCAGTTTTCAAGGATTAAGAAAGGTCAAATCTTGCTAACAAAATCTGGAAAAAGAAAAAAATCCTTCCTACTCTATTGCTTGTTATTGACTAGGTCATAAAATTACAGCAAGTGGTGAGGTCTGGGGAAACCCTCTGGTGGCACATGTGAGAGCCTAGCTTGAATGAGCAAAAGGAGAACCTACCTAGCAGACACATAACTCAGGTGACCCAGTACACTTCTTCTGCTGCTCTCAGACATCCTTGAACAGCAGGTAAACTACAATTCAAATTAACAGGTTCTGTGCTCTTTGATGTCCACTGTGGAGGAAACAGCTTAACAACAGCAGGAAATTTCCAACTGACTGCAGAACCAAACTGAGGCCATCATGTTATCTTACTGTTAGCATCCCCTCAGTACATTAAATGCTTTAATAATTTGTCTTTTATGAATGGAAGAATGTGACTATTTCACTCTGACTAGTTTCAGAAAATTCCCATGGCTTAGCAAATAAGCTTTTTTTTTCCTATTGCTTTTAATAGACCTTTCAGCTTTTCTTGATTATTTATAAGCAGTGTAATTCTGGAGCTAGGAGATGGATATGACCAAAAGAAGTTCAGAGAGGATTCCAGTGAGTCATTCTAGTTTGTGAATCAAAGAATCATAGAATCATTAGGGTTGTAAAAGACCTCTAAGATCACCCAATACAACTGACAATCTAGCACCATCATTTGGACTATAAAGTTGAGACTATCTGCTTCCAGAAAGGAACATGACGTAGTGTCTCAAGTTTGAGAAAAACTGCGCAAATCTGATTTGTTGTTGCTGCTCTAACATAATTATGCTTCTACATTATGTAACACACGGTGTACGCAATATTCATTCCTTATTCTTCCTTTTCTGCCTCAGTACAGGATAGGATTTATGTCCCTGAGGATGTATGTCTCTTTATGAATTAACATTAGAAATACTTCCGCTATGTTTACCAGTAAACCAAGGGCCATATCCAATTTTTTTTAATATGTCCAGGGATGATGACTCCAGCACCTCTTTTGGCAGCACGTTCCAGTGCTTGATAGTCCTTTCTGTGACATGTCCAGGAGAAAAAGTGGAAAAAGACCACCATGTTATAACATGACTTTCCTGCAGTACTACCTTTTCATTTACTATGCATAGTTTATACTTCAGGACTGCTTCAGGATCTGAAAGTAGATAAGGCTGTGTGCAGGTATCCCAAGCACACAGCCTTATCCCAGGGTCATTTTGCTATGCAAATAATGATGATAATAATAATTAATAATTATTCTGTTCCATTGGAGATTTTCACTAAGTGGTAATCTCCTGTTTTGAAAGCCCTAATATTTTGTTTCTGCATGCTGCTAACTATCAAGTAGGATGCTAATGGAAAGGTGGATGACCGATACTTTAATAATCATATTTGTAATTGCATAAACTCTTATAAAGCTAACCTTTAATTATATTAGTTGATGCAGAAACTGCTTGTCAAAAATATAAGTTAGGTGGGAATTAATTTTCAGTCTAAAACCTGAGCTTCCAACTTTTTGAAAGGGATAGGTAAAAGAGGTTTTATCTTGAACAAGTATTAAAATCCTTGGGATTTTGGGAAGAATGGTGTTGCATTCATGTAAGGTGTAGGGCTAATAGTGGATAAGTAACAGAGAGAGGAAGTAAATTTTTATATTTAGAGAAGTAAAGAACTGAGTAATCAAGTAAACAGCTTGTCTTACAGGTTAATTTAAATAGCAATAGTTAAATCAAATAGGTGCTTCCAAAAATTTTACTGAAGTTATTTAGTAAGTCAAGAATTAGAGTATTAAAAAGCGAAAGTACCAGTGACCACACAATTGAAATTTGGGGCATAAGATAAAACTGGATAGATGGGTGAAAATATTGCAAAGAGTGGCATCTCCGCAAAGGAGCAATTTGTATAAGTCACTAAAAGACATGTGTGAGGTTTTAATGTTCCTGCTCTCCTCACTCGTAGTGTCACATTTTGAGGCAGCTCTTTACTTTTACTCTCAAGATCATGATGGAATAAACTGCCAAACATCTCTTACACCTCCATGCCATCTAATTATAGCCTGTAACACTCGAGAATGCTGACAGTGCTGAGCTATTGACTCTTGACACTCTCTAAAGCACTTAATTATCTTTTCACACAAGCCCCTTTGAGACCTGTCAACTTCTTTGTATTGTTTATAAAAAAGTTGCATATTAAGATTTCAGGATTGCGCACCTGAAGTCAAACTTGCACATACACATGGGCTATTAAAAGGAGAACTTAATAAATGACAGGAGCAGAAATGAAAGAATTTGACTTGGTAAGACTTCTCAATTAAGTAAAAGAAGGAAAAAAAATGACCCTTTACAAAGATTCCTCAAAAAAAAAAAGGAAATAATTTGAATCTTTGGATTATTTTACCAAAGACTAAAGGAAAAAAACACCAATATGTAAATGGTTTGTATTATTTGTTCTTGTGTCATGACATTAGGATCCAGAGTCAAAACTTAATCTCTTTCCAATGAAAAATGCATCCAGGCATCCCAGATAAAAAAAGAAAAAAAAAAGCTAAATTTTTCAAGATCTCCCCTATTCCCTAGAACACTACAAAATACTACTAAAATGTAAAAAAAATTTTCTTAGTTGAATGAAATATTGTATTATTCAAACATAATTTGAATTATAAAATATATATAAGTGATTTTTAAGCATTTTGGAAGTTTTTTGATGTAAACCTGTTGAGATTATCCCTTAAATGTCACTGGAAAATAAGATGCCATTCATGATGTCTAAACTCATGTGAAACACTAACTGTCCCCTTAAATTTTGGTTACACAGCATTACACCTTTCAGCTTGATGACTGGATGCATGGAACACAGATTTACCTATCTTTTACCTATTTTACCTATTTTACCTATTTGTCCTATCAAATTTGAAGTTTCTAACTCATTCATGTAATTTAGCAAAATTCTTTCTACATAACATAAAGTGTGCATTGCCTTTGTATAATATGTTATCTTGAAAATAGTTATAAGCATTGTCATGCATACTCACGAAGACAAAGAGTTAATTAATCTAGTAGTGGCAGAATTCTGGGTTTGAACATGAAATATGTCTACCACAAGTCTTAACAATCACTTTTTGTCTTATAGTAAGGTAATTTTAAATAGTCAGCATACTTGTAAAAAAGTTACTACTTCCCAAGCATTCTTCAAGTGACAAAATCAACAACCTTCCTAGACAATCCCATTTTTAAACACATTGAGCTCTTTTGGAACATAAGCATTAATAATGATTAAAAACCCTATACTTTTAAGTTTAACAAGAAGAATCCTCCTTTTCAACAGTTTCTGTAAGACATATTCATATTTTATTGGTATAACCACAGAATCAACCTACTGGAAATAAAACAAATTTGAGATACTGCAGCATATTATACCATGCTCATATCAGCTTCTTTTCTTTATCACAAGACTTACTAATCATACCAATTATGTATGTGTGAAATATTGTCTTATGCCTGAATTTAGAGCACTTAAAAGTTGGCTTTGTTATGATTAACAGGTATAGCAGCTGCATATATTACATTTAGGAGGTGTCAGGGCAGCTAGGTTATCCTGTGGCAGCAAAGCGACTAAGTGTCTGTGCAGAAAACCAAGGGATCAAGCTCATTAAGATTTTTGCTACATTGCACAAAATAGTGCATTCTAAAGAAGAAAAGGTGGAGGACATTAGATAAAACGGTTTTTTGGGGTTTTTTTACACCAACTTAAATTCTGTATGTGTCAAGCAACCCGTTCTACTAAGTAAATTTGGAAACCAAGCTACATGAAAACAAATTATGTTCTTTACTTCAAATAATGATTTCCAGGATGGGGGAAACTGATCAACTTGAAATCTCAGTGCAATTATTTCTAAGCCAAATTCTTCTCTGTGTGTTTCCTACTCAATTTATTTGTACTAAATAAGAGTCAAAAAGACAGATAAGGATATAAGAAGCAGTTTTATTAGTACAGTCTAATTATAAAACAAAATAAATATAGCAACAGTGGCACCATCAGTAATCATAGTTTCTCCTATTAAATTATTTCAGATGTCATGATTTAACGTAATCACATGTCCTCCGTAAAATTTGGTCCATCTCTGCATCTCAGATGCTTAGTTCTTGATTATGAGCTGTCTCAGAAGCTTTAAGTCTTTCCAATCTACTTTACCCTTGCGTTTCCTGCAATCACTCTTAAACTGCTTCTCCTCTTATTGCTCTACTGTTTGCTCTTTTCATTGTTTAAAAAAAATTACTTTACTGCTCCTGTGATTTTTTTTTCTCCTTTGGCATCACTACTGTGATTTTACATTTAGCTCTAACAGCATCAATTGCATGAAACGTGCGGTAGAACTCTGCACCACGAGTTTTGCTTTATGTGTCTTGTCACACAGTGAGTGATATGTTGTCAGAGGACCTCAATTTCTGGACATTCTATGTTATAGCAAGCAGCAGCCTATAAAGACCAAGGATGTGTGTATTACATGGAATGGACATTGCCTACTTCAGACCTTTATCTCACCCACCTGAATCTTTTCTCCTGCCAAAGTAAACATAGACTTAGGAGGAAAAGAAAGGTTTGGGTAGGTCTTAGACAGCTTACCAGGAGAGGCTTTCTTTGCAAAAATTTTACTTTAGTACAATTTTACAATTCCTAGAGTTCCTTATAATTAAATTTTAAGACATCATCTACTTTTAGTCAAGCTAGAGGTGAAAAAAAAGAAAAAGCTTTATGGTTCTCCAACCATTCACTAGAGTCTTTATTTCATAATTCAGTTATAAGCAAGAACCACAGAACTGCATATTACAGATATTTATTTTAGAAGGTTATACATTCTCCATAAATATTTGCTCTGGGTCAGACACCAAAAAGTCTATTTAATTATTTTTCTTCAGTAATTGCCATTTAAACTCATCCTGAATGTGAGCATTAGGGGGAAAAAAAGAAGATGGTTACATCTCTTCCTGTATTTTGAAAAAATATTGAAGATTTTCCTTCCATAATTAAATTATCCCTGTTATACTTTTCCATACTCTGTAAGTCCTAATCCTATTCGTGGAGCAAGCTGAAAGAACAGTTAGTGACAATTTTCTTCCTCCTTGAGAGAGAAGCAGATTGCATTTGAATTTACTCTGTTTTTCAGTAGCCCAAAGTAGACTTTTCAATTTTTTGTAAAACAGGAAAAATCTCCTTCCAACAGAATTTCACAGAAAATTTATTTAGTTAGTTCTTGTGGTCACTTGAAAACTTAATAAAAAATTAAGAATACAGTATGTGCTACCCAAGCCTGAAAGGCTTACTACTGTATCACAGCTATCTCAGTAAGATTCTTGCTATGCATTTAGTGAAATGAAGACAGAAGACACAAATTCTCATCTAAAAAAAGAATGTTAATTCATAAAGAGAAATATATACTCAGGGACATAAATCCTATCCTATGTTGAATAGCAGAAAGGAGGCAGAAAAGGAAGAATAAGGAATGAATATTGCGTACACCGTGTGTTACATAATGTAGAAGCATAATTATGTTAGAGCAGCAACAACAAATCAGATTTACCCAGTTTTTCTCAAGCTTGAAACATTACCTCATGTTCCCTTTTGGAAGCAGAGAGTCTCAACTTGATAGTCGAAACAAACAGAAAGAAAGAGGACATCCTTCCCTTATATTCAACTGAGATTTAAGCAAAGTCATCACAAGGAAGCACCTTGTCTTTCCTACCATGGCCTACCTACAACAGGCACTCTATCCTACACCATCCTTGTTTTTCTGCTTTCTCAGCTTTCACAACTGCAACCTGTCTAGTGTAGAACAAGAAACACTTCATTCATGTCAATCTTAAAATCTCAATTTTGTCTGTGTGTCAGGAGATATTTAGCTTCATTGTATATTTGCAGACTGTCCTGTTTTTACTATCTGCCATCCTCTGGTAACCTTCTGAGCAGCTCATGCTTAAAAAAAAAAAAACCAGCATCCCTCCCCCCCCCCAAAAAAAAAACCCAAAAACCAACATTTAAAAAAAAATTAAAAAGAAAACAAACAAACAAAAAAAACCCACCAAAAAACCACCACAATCACAATTATTTCTTAGCAAGCTGGAAACAGTTACAAGAAATACCAGAAATAGATGAACTTACAATGTCTGTCTAACAGCAAAAGATAAGAGAAGGTCAATCAACTTCAATTCAATACAAGCAGAAGTTGCAATTCAACTCTAAGTAATGAATGAGACAAAAAAAAAGAAACATAAGTGTCAAAGGAACAGTAGGAAGTGGTAATGGGGACCTGAAACTACTAGAGAGATATAATTTCTGTACTGGAGGTAATTAAACAACAGAACATTTTACGATATTTGTCACTGGTTATCTTTATGTTAACTCTTGATGCCTCTTCTAAAAGGCATGTTCTAGTCCAACAGGAAACTACAAATTTGAAATAGAAAGCAATTAAGAAAATTTTGTATCTTACCACTGTAACATCTGTCCCTGAAATCTTTTACTTGCCATCTATTTCCCTTACCTATGTTTTGCTCTATTCTTGGGTTGGCTGAACCGTACGTGTTAGGAAAAGATAAATATTAGCAATGTATCACGTGCATTACACATATAACCACAGGGAAAATTACTTTCCATGTGTACTTGTGAAAATCTTGAACACATACCTCCTAGAGCATAAACAAGGTGTGTGTGGAGTCTGACTGCACAGAGAAGTTTAGGAGCAATGATAGCAGACATATCTAGAGGTGCTCAAGGTCTGTATTCAGACCACCCAGTACTCTGCATAGTTAATACACATCACCTTCTGCTATACCACAAACAAATAGCAAATGTCATGAGAAACTTTAGGTTTCCTAAACTAGTCTTCCTTTGACCGCTAACAATGAGGACCTATTTTCACAGAAGTTATAAAATAGAAAATAAAAATCTCTTAATCTCTCTGCATGAAAGGTAACTCGATATGTCTCTTTAACACATTTATACCATTTCTTTTCCTTGTACATTTTTTCTTTGATTCACTAAAGTACTCAAAAAAGCCCAAGAAAAACAAATAAAAATAAATAAATAAAAGAAGATGAAGAGCAGGCTTTAAACATAGCCTTGGCTTACAGTTTAATGACCTTATGAAGCAAATAATTGTCTATTTCATCTGGGGCTTGCTGCTTTTATATTATATTAAATTAATTACATATGGAAATATTGGTACTCCAAGACACAATTGTGACTTTCCTAAAACAAAACTTAATGGAAACTCAAGTTTTACTACTACAGACATGTGGACAAATTTTTTTTTTCAGTTTTTGATTATTTTTACTCCAAATATTTGCACAGAAAAGAAACATAATTCAGTTTTGACCTGAAAAAGAGAAATTATTTGCAGAGAAATTATTTGAATGCCAAATAAAAAAAAATGCACTTCACTCATTCATATACCATATCAAAACACGCAGAAGAGGTACAAAGTCATTGAAATTTTTGATTGCTTAAACAAATGAATGTTAATATTATTTTGTGCTTTACACTGCAGGGTTTTTTTGCTTGTTATTCCTAAAAATTTATTTTGCTTAAGCTTTTAATAATTACCAGTCACATTTGTTGGTACAGTTTCATCAATACAGAAAGAATTATAATATATGATGAAAAAATTAAAAACATCATAATAATAAAAACAATTAAACTCATGATGAAATGACAATTTCAGGACAATGAAAACTAGAATTTGTGAGGGAGATTCCTATCCCATTTATAACAAGAAAAGTTTGTATACACTAACTTTCCTCTCTCTGAACTTGATTTTTCTTTAATAAAAATGTCTATAAATTACTTAACATTTTACCTATTCCTACTCCTCAACTGAATTACAACTTTACAAAATATAGAATTAGATTAAAAAAAAGGGGGAGGGGCGGGCTAGTTTTTCCAGTAAAAAATAAATGCAAGTTTCTACATGCATTATCTGGTCTATTTAATACAAAATTTTATGGCTGTGGTCTTTGAAAATTAGGTGGAGAGTGATGTAAACTTTAACAGCATGGTCATCCTTCTGAATATGATAAAAGAACTAGCAAAAATTTTCCCTGTCCTTCAGTCAATTTCTAATTCTAGAATTCAAGGTGAAATACCTGCAGAGTATTAATAACTTTTAATGCCAGTAGGTGTTAATTCAGTGAAATGTCATGCTTCAAATGGTATTTTTGAAAGTATGGAATGTTAGAATTGTTAGAATTCTTTTATTTTATTATTTTCCTTCTTGAGAACAAGGGCATTCTCTATATGCTCCAGGAAACACTACTCCTGACAAGAATTTCTTCTATGTACAAGAGCCTATCACTACACTTAAACTTCAACTAAGCCTTAAAAATAGACTACATGCACAGAGAAGAACTGAGACCTAATTTGTGCAAGCAAGTCAAGTTCTTAAGCATGTGTGTGTGTCATGGTTTATGAATGGTACTCCCCAATTTAGTGCTGCCCTGAGACTCTCTAAACCACACTGCCTCTCACTCTTCCCCCCCACCCAAAGCCCAGATACCTCCCCTTCATCTTGCAGGTGGCTGGAGAGGAGAATTGGAGGCACAGAAGGTGAAGATGATGGGCTGAGAACAATTTACTGGAAACAACAGTGAGATAAGAAAACCAACAGTAACAGCAACAATACTAAGAACAGAAGTGTTTGAAAGTCAGAGTGATTCACACGCAAAAATGCCTTCACCACAGAGCTCAGCCCAACCCTCACTGTAGCTGTGCTACCCCGACTGCTCCTTCTGGCTGGGAATTGGCATTACCCCTGGGAATTGGCATTACCCCACTGCTCCCTCCACCACGCTTACTCCACCAGAGGAAACCACTTCTGCACTGAAAAGACTGCCTTACCCCCACTCCAGGAAAGATGTGATGGGGTATAGAACAGCCTCTAGGTCCTGGACATGTCCCTCCAGGCTGGAAACAGGATGGTGCGAACATGTATGGCTCTATAAAGCTTTTATTGTCCTCAATTTTTGTCTAATAAATCTCTTTTTTTTTTTGCGGGGAATTTGTAGGAGTAGTGGCTGAAGTATTCCTAGACAATTCTTTTACTCAAAATTTACATAATGCAATTATGCTAAAATACATGCCACACAAAATGAGATTTTTTTTTGGAGCAATGTTCTTTTAATTACATTGATTGAAGGAGCATTCAATAATTTACAACACTACAAAAATTTGTTTCACGCTTTCCTAATTGGATAATTTTACATGCAAGAGATATGAAATAAAATGGGAGAACATTATTTAATGGGCAAAGTTTGCCACAAATTATTATTACCTTTAAGAAAGCATGATTCTTATTTATGGTATTAGTAATTAATTAGTCTTTCACAATTTCACATTGAAACATATACATACAAAACCAATGTAAGCAAGCATCTCCAGGAAATTTGACATAAATTGATATAATTTCATTGCCCTGAATGAGTTACATAATCCTTGGCATCAATTGCAGACATATCCTTTTTCAAAATGTGAAACTGAAATATTTGCACATTTCACATTACCATCTTGCATGCTAAGATGATGAAGACTGCCCTTCTTTTTATTACATGATGTCTATCCACAGCTACTGGTAATTTTGACTTCTGCATTTGCAAGTATGTAATTGCTGTGTCAGCATTTGATTACAGCTATAGTCAACCGTTTTTAAAAAATATTTGCCTTTTAACTTCATGACTGTTTTACTCAACTGTGCATTCTATTATCTCCAAAAGCCATCTCCTATCCAGTTTCTGTGACCCTGATGCATTTAAAGCACAATCAAAAGGGCACAAAAGGTCCTGGCACTCCTACTTCTCCATATTAGATCAGTGGATATCTACTGTTACTACGAGAAATGCTTTGCTTTATTTCCAGGTGTATATATTATTCAAAGACGTGTAATATGAAATAAGCAGTTCTTGAAAATTATGATTGATAAATAAAACAATACAATAGGCTGAATTTTGATAAATAATTTATGCCAACTTATTCTAAATGACCTTTGTAACTCAATCATTCTACCACTCATGAATTATGAAGACATTAAAGCATATGAAAATAAGATATTTTGAATGATACTGGTATATATGGACTCAAATGGAAGCACTGGATTTAAATACAAAGGACAGATAGAAAGTTCATCCCTTCCATTGACCATTAATTTCTGTGATCATAACTTTTTGCAAGGGAAATTTACAAATTTCAGATAACAGTTGCATACCCTGCCCATCAAGTCAAGATCTAAGAAGTTGGAATCTATCAACATATATATGCTAAGATGTGTACAGGAATGTTCTCATGTGAGTGTGAATTTACCACAAGTGCGTGTGTCGTGTTAGCATATATCTTTAATTCATATGTCTTTAAAGCAATGATTATTTTTCATTAAAAATCAAAATTCAGTAAAATGTGTCAGAAAAAGGCAGATAGTTATCCCTTAAAACAGGTCTTTAATTGATTGTGCTTAGATCTTTGACAGGAAAAAAAAAAAAAAAACCACCAAAAAAAAAAAAAAAACCAAGAACCAGAGAGAATCTCTCCAGAAATCATATAACTGTAAGTGGCAAAAGTTTTTTGCTCTATAAAATCAGGTATAGTGTCATTTAAAGTGTTTTTCTACACAAGGTCACATATTTAATCATGTAACTAGAAGGAAAATTTGAAAGGCACCCATCTACAAACTTCACTGGCATTTTTTGAGGAAGAAGCCATGGATATATTTAATAATTAAAGAAATCACAAAAGGTGGAGAAAAAAATAACAAGGGAAATCTCATGGAAAATATTTCTCTGGGGATTTGATTCCTTCTTTGAAAGGGTTGCTCTTTTTGAGTGAGTACAGGAAAGGAGAAGTACCCTGTTTTCTCTGGAGAATTTCAGAATGGTTTTGCAGCAAGAAAAAGTTTTTGTCTTAATTTCCTTTGGCAGGTGAAATGTTGTTTAGTCTATCTCGAAAAAAGATGCGCTTCTTCCAGGATTAAAAAAAAAAAATTGTAGTAGATTGTATTAAATTAATACTTAAGCTAATTCTGCTAATTCAACAAGAGTTTGTCCCCAAACATTTTTGCCAAATAATGACAATTAAAAACTGTGAGAAAAAAATATTTTTCAGTGCAACACTTCCACAGAATAATTATAAAGAAGGTGAAATTTCTGGGGGCTTCTCAGACTTAAGTAATTACATGTCATATGTATTATATTCTTAAAAATACAGAGATGTTCAGGACAGTTTCTAAATTGCTATAATAGAAAGTTAGAAAAAGAAAACTTCACTGCTATATATCCATTTTAATTTGGTAAGTATGAGAAAATATTTTCAATGGAAAGAAGTCCAAATGGCTCTATAGGGAATTTAGTCACTGTGTCTTTGCTTAAACCAAGCAGATATGCCCAATAAATAGCATGGACTTAGCAGAGTAGTTGGTTCATTCCTGTACATCAGAGGCACATTCTTGTGATCCCACTTTTGGTTTTGATTAAAAGAAAATCGTATCTGAAAAACTGAAAACAAACCAGCTTTGCTTCTAACCTCCTCAGATTTGATGCTTCCTTATTTGACCAGAAGAAAACAAGTGCTCAGTATTGATCAATCACTGAAGTTGAAATGTATTTTGAGAATACTGCCTGAGAAGTGAACTCGCTGGCACCTATTTGCTGTCCATCACAGAAATTCGGTACATATTATTTTTTCAGCTTTGTAGCTATTTTTAAATACCTGGGCAGCTTGCTGTGCATGAAAAAAAGACAAGTTAGATTAGCTGCAAAAGGGTAAAGTTCCCTGATCATTCTTTTCCTGGTTGAGGTGATCTGAGGAATTGTAAGAGCTGTCTCAGTAAGAGAAAAGGTGGAATAGCAGTGATTATGCAGACCTGCTGTGTGAAAGCAGTTCCATGTGACCTTTACTACATGGAAAGAAGATTTTGGTTTAGAGAGAAAGAGTTAGAACTGAGTTAGTTCAAATTGCAGAATGCATTTTTTTACAGAACAAAATATCCAGGGGCAATAACTTTCAGTGCAGTTTATGTTGGTCATATCTTATTCCTTTTTTTGCCATGGTCTCATGGCCAACTCCTAATTTATCATCAAGTGCTCTGATTTGAAAAGCCAAGTAGAAGTAGCTAGTTGTAAGTAACATGAAGATTGAGATTTGAGATCTCAATTGAGATTATCATGCATGAGGAACAGTCAGTTCTGAAGGAACAGAAGCACAGCATGGGTGTTGTTTTTATGTGATTAAGAATTTTTGCTAAATGCATGGATCTAGGCTGTGATATTATAAGTAAGAGGAAAACAGGTATTTTTAAATGCATATTCAATTAAACTGTTTAATCTTTCACGTGTGAGCACCTCTGAAAGACCACTGATGAGTGCTTGCAATAGACAGAGTGGGAAAAAAGAAAAAAAAAACCAAAACAGCTTTAATTAAGCCTTAGATCAGCTTGAAACTGCATTGTGCTTAAAGACCTTCTTCCTTGTTTAACACATTATCATTGTTTAAATGGATAAATAATATTATATCATAAATACATATAAATTATACAATTAACAATGTATAAGAGCCTGCTTACCAAGATTTTCCCATCTCTCACAATTTTCTCTATGAGGCTTTTTATTGAAACATTGGATAAACCAAATAATTTCAGCACAATATTTGCAAATGCCTTTCCTGCAATCATAGTCTTGAGATTTATTTTAAAAATAAGCAGGAATAGATATTTCTGTCTCATAGATTTTCACAAAGATCCTTCGTTAACAAAGCTCCCATAATTTTCCATAATCTAGTTGAAGGCTTTCAATATTCATGCATGGCAGCCCACAACCCACCAACAGCCCACCAGACATTGTAAAAGTAACTTGTGGTTGTAAAGACTAACTTGATTTGGAGGTTCTGTTAACAACGTCACACTTCCACATATACCCAGCCAGACTCACTAGATTTCCAAGAACCACCAGGCAGATTCAGCATGACCGTCTGCCTTCCTGGTCCATTGTACTTGGAAGTTTCTTAACAGCTACTGTTAAATTAGTGTGTCATCCATCAGCTATTTGCTCAGTCAAGAAAGTGGATCTACATTCTAGGGATGGAAGGAAGTAAATTAATTTATTTCATTACCTGTGCATATTTATTAGTTTATGTTGTGTGAATAAATGCTGCAGCTATTTCGTGTGAATCCACCTTTCATCATTAAGTGCTTTTATACTTGTGTGTCTCTTCTTAATTCCAAAGTCAAATCATTCCTGTGATGTACTGCCTTGCAGAGGAAGACAATTAGCAGAAATCATTTAAAAAACAGTAAATGTTTCAGTGGAGCAATTAATGATAGAAAAACTGAAAATATTTTCATATTGACTACATACAGATGCAAGAAAATTCTTCTAATTTGTACCAGCTCAAAGATCACCTGTAACTGATGTTTGAAAATAACATTGTCTCCATAGTTGTCTTGATTTTACTATGAACTATTTACAACAGAAATATTCATGTGGCCTCATCAGAATTTATCTTGGAAGAAGAACCGTGTGTTCTAATTGTTTTCACATAATTCACTAGAATGTATGAAAATCTGCAGCAATGAATATATGAAGATCATAGTCCAAGCTTAGAGACAAGGCTAAAAACTCTACTTTAATAATAACTTATTCTCAGAAAATATCATTTATTCCAATGACTTTTGACTTTAATAATCTACTTTGATGCATTCACTAATTCTTTAATGAGAAGTTCAAAATAATGTAAGATGTGGTAGTACACAGGAAAACACATGAGAAGATAGAAAGTGCAAGTCTTTATCTTGTTTCACACATCTAGACTAAAATCTGGTCTGTGAAAAACTGAAGCAAGTGTGATTAAATACTGCTTAGTTATAGAACCACAGGGCTCAGAGACTGCTAAGACAAGCTTAGAAACAGGAGAAGCCTAAATTCAGACAATGTACATTCACCTGACTGATTTTGAATCAATTAGAACAACTCGGAAGCTGATACACAAGGTAATAAATTTTGAAGAACAAAAAGAGGTGCAGAAGGAAAGAAGTCTTCCTGTGTCATGAAATGGAGACAAAACTATGTGGTCCTTCCCTTTCTGAGTAGACCACGTAGAGGTAGAAATGAGCAATGAGGACTCTTTCGTCAAGAGATAAATGATTCTGCATTTTCAGGCCTGAACAGAACTTCAGTTTCAGATACTATATAACATTTTTGTGAGTGATTGAGAAAAATTATACCCGTCTGTGGACTTCTGTCTATCTCTGTTCTCTCATTGATATGTCTGTGTATGGACAAGAGATGTGTACCCATCTCTGCAAGGAAGAGTTTTTTAATCGCTTCCTAAAAACTTTTTCTGTATGTCAGGTTGGCATTAAATTAGTTAGCATATTGTGAGCTGAAGACGTCTTTCTTAATCCAATATCTTTGATTTGATTCTTGGCTTTGTTGTTTTACACAGTAAAACACAAAACCTCAAAGAAAGTAGGATCAATGACGGAAAATGGCAAACCAGAGCTGTTTGAAGTGCCTGAAGGAATTTTCACTTTCCTCGGGGAAGATATCATATGCAGGATGTTTGTGTGAGTCCTACAGACACATATGCTTCACCTATTTGAGTCAATGCACTGGACTGACTAAAATACTGGCTGAGATTTAACTTGCTAGTCAGTTTAGGATTCCAAACCCCCCTTAATGATTCTTAACAAAAATACATGCAAAATTATCTCAGCTTCACAGCATAATGAGTGAACTTCAAGGTGGTTATTTAACTACTTTTAATGTTTTGATTTATTTATTTGATTTTTAATTGTAGCTTTTCATTCTGTAGATTTACCATATATGTATTTAATGTCTACTTGGTCTTTAATAGATTCCTGGAAAACACATGCACTTTCTTACTCCACTGAACTGCAAGCTCTGAAAGCACAAGTTCAGTCAGGTATTTGTATTCTTTTAGGCCCTGTTTCGAAATCAATTCTGACGTACAAGTGTAACTAATTCAAGGAGAACTCAGGGGAAAGTGCTGCCAAATGAACTGGAAAGTCATCATCACATTTTCATTCCTTAACAAGTAGAAAGAGCTGTTAAATTTTTCAGACAGTCATACCAGCACCAGGCAACCTGAGATGACTCGTCATGCTAGAGAAAGACATGTGAGATTAGATTTACTCTTGGAGACCTTAAGTCTACTCTTATAGTATTGCAATGAATCTTTTCACAGGTCTGACGGCTGAACTTGATACAGTCTTGTGAAAAAGCACTAGGTCAGGTTTGCTTTGAGGTTTAGTTATCTCCACAAACCACTGGGCTTTCAAGAGGAAAGTGGGAGAAATAGATGGGTTAATTCAGTTTCCTCATCTCAAAGTACCAGCTGACTTTGATGTCAGAAAAAAGTAAAGAACTCAGAAATCTTTAGAAATACTTAGAAATTCTTATGTCACACAAGACAGTCGCAGTAGTTCTCAACCCTACACTTCTCTTCCTAAAGCTACTGCTGCCCAGATATTGGTGTTATGGAGGAAAGCAGTTATGTTGAACCCCACCAGCAGCTGCTACCTGTGGCAAATACCAGACTAGGGTATCAAAAGCTATGACACTCTTGCAGAGCCAGCCCAGCACCCTCTCTTATGTCTGCATAGTAGAGCTGGAGAGAGCTCTTTGATTTTAAAACCCATCATCAAATGCTGCCTCTGGCACATTTTGATTCTTAGCAATTGGATTACTGAACAAGGCCCAGCTACATCCTTTACTGCCATGCCATTTATTTAAACAGATTGAACTTGACATAGGAGGCTATGAGAGAACTTTACAGAATCTCACGTCCTTGGAAGTTATTTCTTCCCTCTGTCCTTCCTGTTATTCGTAGAGTCAACAAGACACACACACAGACATAAAAATCAAACTTCCAAAAATCAAGCAAATATAAAATTTAAACAAGTCAGACTCTGTTAGTCAAAGATAAAGGGAGCAGCACAATTTTGGAGCACTCCAGTAAGTTCTGGTACTAGGGGAGAGTAAAGGACCTGAATGCAACCAAAGGTCACATTATAGAATGGCTAGCGATAGATGTAGGTAGTAAAATCTTTGTCTTCTTCCCCTTGTCAACTATGCCCAGCCCTAGGCTGCTTGGTCCTCAGCTGCACTGGGAAGAAAGGTAATGTTACAGCATTCTTCCTATGGAGTATTCTGTGAAACAGCAGTCACCTCTGCCAATCTAAATCCCAAAATGTCCTCACTGAAGGCAAGTCTGAGGCAGGAGACATGAAGCATCTCACACACTGGACTTCTAGACAATCTGCCTTTTGGCTTCAGTTTGCTTTTTAATATTTCTCTGTCCATTTTGAAAGCTGATGGAAAACTGTCCAAGGATGGGCAAGTATATGAAGAGGTGCTGATTTGCAGCTTGCTGTCACTCAACTCGAAATGGTGCTGCAAATGAGTTTGTCTATGTCTTGTTTATCTAAAGCCGTTAAGAGAAATCAAAATCTGCCACAATTTTTAACAGTACCTACAACTTCTGCCTTTTCAGATGATCTGCAAGAAACATCTAATCAAATAAAAAGCTGAATATGGTGTACAAAATGGGAAAGTAAGAAAGAAAATCATAAATAAAAGAAGTGAGATACTGTAATTTTGTATTTTAACATATCTGGGATCAAATGTTGAAGTTATAAAGTAGAGACTATCTTCAGGATGCATTTCAGAGCAGAGAAGACAGCATTCAAGGAAGTCTTTTAATTTTATTTAAATAATATTGTGTAATATATGGGAAATTCTGCCTGATTTTTAAGATTTCAACTACTCTTCACTTGAAACAAGTAAAAGGTTTCTGAGAAAGCTTTCATGTTGGAAACATATTGAAGGGTTGGGAAGGGGGCATTTCTGAACAAGAAATAGAAAATTTCCTATGGAACTAATTAATCCATTGCTATGGATTAATCATCCTAAGTGTTTACAGACTGAAAGAAGTTCTAATGAACTTTCATCTTTCCAGACCTACACATATCTTTGAAAAGTTGTCTGTCTTCTACTCATTGTGAAAACATACATTTGTAGACTTTCTTATGTATTTACCCAAACTTATACCTATTTAAAAATAAGCACTTAAACATCCTATCATTAAGAGATTTCTATGTTTCTTTCCTTAAAGTAGATCTCTAACAACTCATTAACATCCCTCAAGATAAAGGAATCAAATATTTTAATAAAATGCCCTAGTTGTTTTTAATTTTTTACTTTTCAGTATATTATTTCTGTTTGCTTTCATGGTTGAATACCATGAGATGAAGCTACAATATGATTAAACTAAGAAGGTTTCAAAAAAATGTTATAGTGCTCTTACATACTCAGCTATGACATTTGAGGAAGACTGTCATATAAATCTTCTGATAACAGTGATGCTCAATTTATTCTGTAAATATTCTTATTCCCATTATTGCCCAAAAAAAGGTAATTTATAACTTTCATCAATTTCTAGATCTATTTATGTATTTTAATGGTCACAATTACTCTTTAGAGATTTGATGTATTTTGCTATTCCTGCATCACATACAGAAAAACCAGGGGATTACATGGGTGATCAGCATGGGTGAGTAAAAGGCAGCTCCTGCTTGACCAATCTGATCTCCATCTGTGACAAGGTGATCCATGCACCAGATGAGGGAAAAGTCTGTGGATCTTTTCTGTCTGGACTTTGGTAAAGGCTTTGACACTGTTACCCACAGAATTCTCCTGGACAAACTGGCTGCTCATGGCATGGAGAGGTGCACTGTTTGCTGTGTTAAAGACTGGCTGGCTGGTCAGGCCCGGGGGGTGTTGATGGACGGAGTTACACCCAGCTGGTGGCCAGTCACTAGTGGCCTTCCCCAAGGCTCTGTGTCAGGGCTAATTCAATGGCCTAGATGAGCGAATCACAAGTGCATCATCAGTTTGTTTGCAGGAGATACTAAGCTGGATGAGTGTGCTGATCTCCTAGAGATTAGGAAGGCTCTAGAGAAGGGTCTGGACAGGCTGGATCAGTGGTCCAAGCCCAGATGGGTGAAGTTCAAGAAGGTGAAGTGCCAGGTCCTACTCTTGGGTCACAACAGCCCCATTCACTGCAACAGGCTGGGGGCAGAGTGTTGGAAAGCTGCCAGGGAGAACAGGACCTGGGGGTGATGGTTAAAAGCAGCTGAACATGAGCCAGCATGTACCTAGGTGGGCAAGAAGGCCAAGGGCATCCTGGCTATCAGAAATAATGTGGCCAGCAGGATCATCCCGTTGTACTTGGCCCTGGTGAGGCCTCACCTTGAATCCTGTGTTCAGTTCTGGGCCCCTCACAACAAGAAAGACATTGACGTGCTGGATCGTGTCTAGAAAGGGCAATGGAGCTGGCAAAAATATCTGCAGAATAATCCTATGAGGAGAGGCTGAGGAAGGTGGGGTTTTTTAGCCTTGCAAAAACCCTCAGGGGACACTCAGGGGTGATTTATTACTCTCTACATTTACCTGAAAGGACAGATAACAAGGACCTCATTGTAGCAAGGTGGCGGATTGTCTCTTCTTCCAAATAATAAGCAATAGTGGTATCAAAATGGGTTGAATAGAAACTTTTTAATAGGGTTTTAAGTATTAGATAGCAGGCATTCTTTATTGCAGTTCACTGGTAACTCGGAGGATCCTTCCTCTGAGTGCACCAAGCATCAGGTGAACAGAACTTTATCGTGCACACTGATTATGTATTCATTAGCTATCCCTGCTTACTTGATATTATTACTGAAAAAGGAATCATATTTCTTTTATTTTGCAGATAAAAATAACAGAATAAAAGTACATATATGTATTCCTTTATTTTGCATAGTTGCACCTCTTACTGGAAATCCTTACATGGTCTTTTAAGGGTATTCTTTATTGGTCTTCAACATTCACTGTTGTAATAATTAAGGAGGTCATTCCTTGACCCCAGCTCCTGAGGAAGCACATTCCTGGATTTTTCATGACTCCTGCTTTGTCAGCCTTACAGAACTGAGCTGGCATCCTGCTTGCCTGGGTTCCATGCCTTATCTACTTCTCTCAAGGTGTTTTCTTCTGCTGTCCTGTTCTACTATCCTTACCAATAGAACAACAGGAAACAGCATCTAGGTGTCCCACTAGAAGATTTAGATTTGATATCAGAAAAAATATCTTCTCTAAGAAAAGATTGTCAAGCACTGGGACAGGCAGCCTAGGGACATGATGAAAACACCATCCCTAGCAGTATTTAAAAGACAGGTAGGCTTGGTGCTTAAAGACATGGTTTGGTGGTGGACTTGGCAGTATTGGGTTTCCAACTGGATCTTAAATGTCTTTTCCAAACTAAACAATTATTTGTTTCTACAAATTAGGTCTTAAATGAAAAATATCTATATTCTATTTATTCAATTTGGTTTTGCCATGTATTTTCGTTTTCAGCATTCTCTTTTGGCATGAAATGGTTACTACATTCTTTAATATGTAATTACCTAGACTGTTAACACAAAGTTTGGGATGTGCTCACAATTCAAAGCAATACAATAATCCAAGCATTTTAAAATGTTTTCTCTTTAGGGAAAAATTAAAAACCCTGTCCATTCAGTCTTGCACAACAATTACAACAAAACTGTTTCAAGTGAACTGGTGAGTCTAATAAATTCTAAAGAACAATGATACATTAGGATCTGAATTTGCAGTAAACCTCTTTTGTCCTCTTTCTTAATTACATGAGAAAGAATTCTTTTTTTCTCAAATTTTCCTACATTTTTCTGTGCGTGCATTCATATACCCAGATTATTCTTTCTATGACAATGCAAATCTAAATCAAAGAAGGTAGACATAAGAAATTACAGGGTCAGAGTTTTTAGATACAAACTCTTGGATCAAAGTTCCACCTAGCATATCATCCCATCAGTTGTCAAGCAGGAGCTGTGACAGAGGGAAAAATAAAACAAATAAATAATATCTTCATGGTTTCTGGTGACAACAGTTGAGACTTTGACAGTGCCTGTGTTTAATGCCTGTCCTGGACTTACACTCTATCAGTTTGTCTGATCTTTTTTTATACATATGTACATTCTTAGTCACTAACAGTATCTGGAGCATTGAATTCCACAGAATATTCCTTTTCTCCATGATTTTAATAATTATTTAACTAAAATTTTCCAACTTGTATTTTCCAGAACTTTTATTTATTAATTAGAGTGGATTAAAATATTTTACATGTGTTCTTTTATGTTATTACCTTGCCATAAAACTGGTCTCTAAATACAACTCCTTCTTCCCCCAAGTTCATTATTTCATTTTATGTATTTCTGGGACAAAGTTAAGAACAGACACAATATTTGGATGGAGAGACCAGTATACCCAACAGTTTTCTTTTTTAACAATATCAGGACTTTCATTTGGACCTATCTTGGCTGTCCCATTCCTTAGTTTATTACTAGGGAAATAATGCCATTCCAAGTACCAGACTACTATCTGGTTCTAAAAGATACTTGTTTCCACAATTACACAGAGACATTGCGACTACTAATCTGTTGCAATTATTTTCCTGCAATCAGGAGGTAGGATCATCACAGCATTTCAAGAAGAACCCTTAGTAATCTATAGAATCTACTGCTTGAATTAAGATTGTAGTAAGATTAATTGAGCATTAAACTATGAAACAAATGGGGTTGCTGGCCTCATTTGAAACCCCCTTAAACTTCAAATATATATTTAGCAATGTTATATGAGTGATAATTAAGATTTTTTTTAATGGAAAAAAAAAAGGAAAAAATATTCTAAATATTGTATTTAAATTGCTATGACTTCCTGTTATGAATTATGAACAGCTATGAAATGAATGCTCCAGAGGTGTTATTCTGCCTGGAAACTTTCCAGGAAATATAAAAAGAAAGCACACACCTTTAGAACTACAAAAATAAAGTGTCTAAAAACATGTTATTTACTCTACTACTTTTGAGCAGTATCTCCAGAGACCTTTCAGATTGCTGAATAATTAATTGTATAGGCACTGCAAAGAATTCGGTTTATTATTTTTTCCAAAAGTCCATAACAATTCTTACTAAGACATTTCAGCTTATTGGGTCAAGGCTTGTACTGAGAGAATTTAGCTTATGGATCACTGATTTGGCTGACTGTAACAGCTTCAGTCTGACAGGTCAAAGTCAATGTATCATACCTTTTTATAACCACCTCTGAGAAAAAATAAAATAAAAATCACAACAAAATATCACTATGCCCAAGAACAGAAATGTTGATTTTGTCTGGCGGTGTCTTTCAAGTATTTAAGCCATATTCCAGCTGAAATTATATTATTTTAATTCATTGGGACATGGGTAACCAGTAAGGTGTTATATAAAAGAAAAAGTCAGATATGGCATTACAGTGCCATTCTATGTTCTTGCATTAGCCAATACAAGGAGTTTATAGAAGCTAAGCTAAACAAATATGTTGTCTAAAAGAATAGATACAAGGCTCTGCTTACTTAAACTCACACAAATTTTCTTGTTTATTTCATTACTTACTGATGTAAGCAATATAAGTAGCCTTATAAATTACTTGGTGATAAACTGCATAATAATCAGGACTGCATTTTGACTCTCTGCTGTAGACATGGTATTCCCATTTGCCAAACTCAACAGTAAAACAGCCAATCTTCTAGGATCATGGTAAATGTTTACCCACATAGACCCTTTGTAGTGCTATACCAGGACAGTTACCTAGTGTAGACAGCAGCTATGAAACCTTTCTACAGCTTTCTCTTCCCACTCTCTTGGGATGTCACAAACTACTGGGTACAAAACTCTCTTTTTGAAAAAAAGACCTCTGATCCTTTCTGTCAGTCAAATATGGCTAACAGAGAATCACCTTTTGCAGACTGTAGCCTTGCTCCTCAGTCCTGCAAATACAGGACAGCTTTCATCTCTTTGTTAAACATTTTACAAATGAATTGGCCTAGAAAACACGCATGCATACCCATTATATATTTGCCCTCTAAGCACAAATATGTATATAACAGGACGTTCTGTGGATTCCAGTGCTTTGCATTTAAGAAATGATGCCTGTATTTTTTTCCAGTTTCCCTAGCTATAGGAGATAATTTCTCAAAATCAGTGTGTATTTAAAGAAAAAAAAATTAAACAGTATCATAAATCATTCAGCAAACACCCCAATTCTATTCATAGCCATACATATGTTGCCAGTAATACAGATAAATATAGACTCATAGAAATACACACACAGACTTTGAGAAAATATGCCTCTAGACAGAAACATATTGTGCATATGCAAATAACTGTCTGGCACTGAAACTTTGCCCTTTAGCATTCACTTAACTGTATCTCTTTCCTACGCCTGCTCACTCCCGTTTTTCCATCTGTTTATTTTTTCAAAGCTTCATTTAAGAATATGGTACAACTTTTCAAAAATCAAGAAATATGGTCCTGCAAATATAACTGCCAGGTATAACATAAAATACTGCTTGAGAGAAGTGAAAAAAAAGATGCAGAGGAGGCTACATTCAAGTTTTCCTGCAAAGGTTACAGGAAATGGGTTTTATCCATTCTGTCCCAATGATGTGCATTCCTGGTTAGTTTTCAGGTCTGGTTGCTATACTTTAAAGAAACTGTATAATCCAGGCATGTGATCAGCTTCCTTAATTTATTTCCCTTGAAATGACAGGGCTGGCAAAGGCAGGCTGGCTTCTCAGATGTCTAGATTACACTGTAGCTATGGAAACAGGTGTTAAAATGCTATGAATTTCAAGTTACACTGATATTCTGCACATCACGTTCTGTACTGATGACAGGTTATTTTACATGCTGACCAATACAGCAGCATCAATCTTGCTGATTTACATAAGACTGTTAGGTAAGAGAGTCTCTGTGATGAACTTGGGGAGCTTTCTTGGGGTTTTACGCTCAATATGCACACACAGTAGAACGTGTGCATAAGCAGGGGCATATTATTTGTTTCTTATTTGTACCTGCTCCTACACCACTCACAGAGTGTTAAGGATATGAAGTGCAGGTGCTAGAAGTCAAATTATAATGACTTTTCCAGCATAAGAGATATTCACCGTTTTTCATTTCTTTGTTGAAGAAACCACCTCTTAGTCCATATTCATGTAAAGAACTGACTCAGATCTGAAGACCTGCAGTGGTTTCCTTGGTTTTGCATAAGGCTGTAGGGAAAAATCCAAAGACCTTGGATGAGTGGGGGAAGTATAACAAAATAGAAATATATTTTTTCTTTGGTACAAAATTGTCTGATTGCCATCCCCACCTTCTATTGTGAATTCTGTAGAAGCTACAACAGTATGAGGGTCCAGGTACGAACCCAGACCACTTCCCATTGTGTTGCAGGGAATTAATCTCAAAATAGCAGCATATTGCACTACTAACCTTCCTCATCACAAACAGTGAAGTCAGAAAATAGTTTTTGTATGATTTTGCATCCAAATGAATGAACTACGGAAATCACAAGTTTTCAAAGAAACATTCCTGCTCTCCCCCAGGCTTGTTCTCACTGTCTTTTACTTTGATACACCCACATTATCTACTCTACATAGTCCTGATGTTTGGGTGAGATATTTATATTGCTCGTGTATATGGACATTCCCCAATCAGCTCAACATCTGCTTCCTCCTCTGTGCCACACAGTCAGTCCAATCCTTCCTGAACATGCCTCTTCTATCAACAGGGTCTTTTTTAGTTTTCTGATATTTATTATGTTTTTGATATCTTTTATTCAGAGCAATTCAAACAGTAATGAATTTCAGTTTGGTGTCAAACTGGATTTTTATTCCTCACAGTTGCATAAACTGAAAAGCTTTTCCTTCCTGATGGAACTGGAAAACCTTTTTTAAACTATGTTGAAAATGTACAATATATCTAGCATAAAAATTTATCTTGTCAAGGGTTAGTCTTAAATTATTTTCTAAAGCATGATAAACCAATAATCACCCTGAACAATCTAAAAAAAGTGAAGGCTTTGCTATGCAGTTATAAAATTCCCATGTGAAAATATCAGTCTGAAAAATTAAGATAAATTGGTCCAAGAGAAATAAAACACAATAGAAATAAGGTAGTAAGACATGTAAACTACATTACCAGTGATATGGATGATATGAGCTGCAGTCTGAAATCCCCTATCCATAGTCTGTGCCACTGTGAATATCCACACTGCTTCATAGCAGTTCCAAGAGTTTATTCTGGTTTTGAGCAAACCCTGCACAGCTCAGTTGTCTACTTTAGATAAATATGTATGAAACAGCACAGAGGTAGTTTACTTTGTATGGAGAGGGCCTCCTCATAGAAATTTGAGATAGGGCCAAAGATTTTGTATGAGGCATAGCATCACTATGATATAAAAACATTTCCAGGAAATTGTGGGTTTGAACTAATTGCACAGTAGACTAAAAGATCTCTGCACACCAATGGAGAACTTCAGAGTTATTTACCTTTATGAATAAAATATTCTATTAAATGAAAAGCAGAAAAGATTTTTTCTAAAATTTTGAAATACGTATCCTGGAAAGTCAAAGTTAAGATGAGGGTAGTCACCATACTTTCCCCCTAGTTTCAAGGAGGTTAAGGTATGAGCTAAAAGCAGAATGAGGAAAAAGGAGCTTAGTTCCTCTTGCTCATGCAAGTCAAGCAAATTAAAGAAATAATTACTGAATTTCACCACCATTTATGTTCACATTTGCATGACTGGATGAAAGATGTTTGAAGGCCTTTCTTGTTTTGCCTCCCTTTCAAACCCTCTCTGTTTTTACACAGAAGCATTCTGTGTAAAATACTTTATACTATACTTTAGTATAACAGAAGTTGTATGCAACCCTTCCTTACTACATTAACTAAAACTGCACTACCAAAACACAAGTTTTCAGTAGTCATGGCCTTGTCTGGTGACACCTGTAAATTCTGTAAATTAATAATACAGGTTTTTCTCAGTTATTCAGATTTTAAAAAACATTACCCACTTGACACAGCAGGGTATGCTTTGATAGAAAGCAGCAGCAAGCATTTAAAGGCCAGTTAAGTTTTCAGATTCTTTTCCCTATCGAAGGCCTTAAGAGCTGATGTTTCAAGAGATTTCTCTGGGCAGACAAAGGATCTTAGATCCACTGCCTCTATGGCAACTGAAGTCTTAAAAGGACTCATTTCTTCTAGACGTAATTCATATGAATGACACTTTTTGCTCTATTACATCTAGTCAAATCCTTCCCTAAGGAAAACCTGATTCTGTTATGTCCAGTCAAAATAATTACACCACAAGACACATGGCTTGCTCCAATAATTCCCCATTAATCAGCCTGCACTGGTTTTAGGCATGGGTCCCAGAGGTTAATGAATGGATCATTAAATCTACTGTGCAATCAGTCCCCCAGAGCATGCCTATTTTTTGCCACATCACTTGTTTAAGCAAGCATTCTACTTAATAGCAAAGACAGAAATTATAAGCTCAGAAGCAGATGATGCAAATTATATACTTTTTAAAAAAATCTTCCCTGCAAGTATTTGGCAACAAGATGAGAAGGGCGAAACAAAATTTTCAGAGGAAAATTATTTTCAAAGCTGCATCATAAAGAGGCTTAAGGGGAAAAAAAAGAAAACACAAACTAACAAACAACAGTAAAAAAAACCTCCTCATGAAGTTATTCGATCTTCTTCAAACACTCACACCCATTCCCTGTAGGAAGCTAGAGAAGCCCGTCTGGGATGTGAGAGATCTAACACACACATGAAGTGTTAAGTATCACTGGCTCCTGCACAGAAAATGTCATCATTCCCACCTCCCAGTTGGTATCTTTAAATAGCTCACATTATTTATGGTGTACATAGTGTTAATGTCCTTCAGTTGTTCTATTTTCAAGGATGGAAAAGCAGTTGCTAAGCATTTCTAAATGACAGCCCCAGGGTTCATTAAAAATATGGCAAACATTTGCTAAGCTCATTAAGTGCAATTTTTGTGCGTGTGTGTATCAGATTCCTCCTCTGCATGTTATGCGTGACCAAACATCTATTAACCCTAATCCCATTGATGAGTCTGATACATTCAAACTAGCAATTAGACAAAACAAAAGGGATATTTACTGAGAGACTCATAAATGGGCTTTCATATTGGTCTAAGCTGTTGCAAAATGACAGTTTAATTCCCCTCTGTTAATCCCCACCTACTAGAGTACTCCCTTTGTTTGATTATAGGTTGTCAGATTTAGGGATTCTGATTGAATCAAAATTTTAAATAAACCAGAAATACACAATAATTACACTTGCTAGGCACTGCTGCCTACTGTACAAGCAAAGTAAATGCAACAAAAATTTAAATGAAATTCAAAGAAAGAAAAAAGGATCTCAGGAATCACCTATTTACAAAACTAAAGACATATATTTCCTCAATATAAATGAACAAAAAGAAAGTCACTTCTATTTCTCTGTACAATAACATGTTTTGATTTTTTTCCCACTAAACGCAAACTTTCTAGAACCAAGAGCATTTCTCTAGAGCCACAGAGGAGCCACAGCCACAGCCACATCTCACTTTCCTTAAGCTGAATGACCTTTCTAGCCCACAGTCATGCCCTTCTCACACATCTTTTCAAACGCTGTGAGGCACAGACATTATTATGAATTCTGCAAAATATTTATTGCTATATAAATTGTCAGATAGACAATTGTCAGATAGACAATACAGAGTCCTGTATGGAAAAACTTAGAAACATTTGTTAGGAAAATATCTGCCTGTTTGTAAAGTAGTGCTTAGAACACCATTGCAAGTCTTGTCAGTAACATGCTGGGTGGTGAGGTGCAAGAGTTGGTTCTGTTCTATAAAGTATGAACTGGGCTGCTGTGAGTTGGTAAGGAGGGAGCATCATTTATGCTCCCTCCTTACTAACTCACAGCAGAAAACTGTGAGTTATGCTGCAGAAAACTAATAATATGAAGTTTTCACAACATAATGACAGTGCTTTTCAAATGAGAACTTCTGATTTTTACATAGATTAAAGCAAACTAACAAACAAAAACCCAAGACTCATTCAGTAGATTTTTCTCATATTTTCTCTCAAGAAAAAGTTTGTTTTCTACTGAAGGGATTTTTTGTTTAAGTCAAAAATATTATGTCCAACTTTTATGCCTACAAAAAGATCGTTAACAATATGAAGTAATTTTCAACTAATCTCTTCTGGTTTTCCAGGAATTCCACTTCTTACTAAACAAAGGCTTCTGAAAAGTGGTCATGCAGAAAACCTTCAGAAGAAATACTCAAACAGAGTAAAGATTTTTAATTAATTATTCTAAGCCATATTTAATCAGGAGTAAAGCAGCTCCTAATTTCAGAAGAACTGTAATAATTATAAACAGAAAAAATACTTGTGTATTTGTATTTGTATATTTATATGTGTGTAAATACATGGATTCTGTCAGTCATTTTAAATTGTATTTTAAAGCAAGCTTTTTCCTGCAAAAATCTTCAATGAAAAGGAAGATGGTGCTGCTTTTTTTTAAGATTTAATGCTGTGAATTCATCCTTTCAGTCTACTAGTGTGTACTACTGACCTAAATCTTCTATTTGGTTATTCAAGAGACGTCTAACAGAAAAACACTGCCTGAAACTTCTGTTACCCACTCTATACTGTCATATTCATAGATTTATTCCCTCTATGACGGTGATATTTCTGTGATTCCAACAAATCACCTGTACAGGGACACCTTCCACATAAGTTTTCAGCTTCTCTTTCCCTCAATGCAAACAGTATATCACTCTTTCATCAGCAGATTTTCAATAAATATGACAAAATCTCACTAAGCAACAAAGGTATTGGAAAGGTCCAGAGTGCAAAGGGACTCTCTGTGCTGAAGTGTGTATGCTTGGACATATTTCAGCTTTAAAAAAATTCTAGCTTCATATTGACCCACTTCATAACTCAACAGGAAGGAAAACAAGTCATCATGGATTTTTTAATAACCTAAAATCAATAAGATGCAATCAGCAATTACTCCATTAAAAAGTAGTTGTGGCAAAAGAGCACACCTGCGTGTATACAGAGTCTTAAGTAGAAACATTGATAAGTAAATAGCTCATTAAAACCAAAATCAATGAACCTTTAAATACTAGATTTTTGAAACATAAAATTATATTTTTCCTTAATTATGCATTTTTATTAATAATTTTCTCTCTATTCCTTGCATAAGAGTTTAAAAATAGTTGTGTGTGCTTTGTTTTAACAGATACTGAGCTATATTCAAGCATATTATACATTTTATAGGATGGAGAGCAAACCTGAAGACATTTGGATCTGAAGATAATGCAGTTGATGCATTTTTTTTCTGTTCTTTTTTCTTGTTCTTGTGTTACTGCTCCAAATCCACTACTCAGAAAAATGTTGTCTTTGACATAACTCCCAGCACAGAAGATACTTATACCACTATGGAGATAGAGGTGCCAAGGTGATCAAGGTCTGAAAGGCTATAAAATAATATTCCTGGTATTTCTGGTTTTATTCTTCTTGAATTTTAAAACTAAACTGGAACAAGAAACTTCACTGTGTGAGCTTTACCATTCTTTACCAATTCTTCATGCTGCATTTCACCTTGTTTCAAGCCAACATAAGTTATTTACTAAGTTGATTATTGCAAAGTAATAGAAGCATGTACAAGCAAGGTCATATCAGTAACACTGAGAAGAGTATGCATAATTGCAGTTAATAGATCAGATTAAATCTATCTGAAAGCTTAACCAGTCTTATAAACCTCTCCTTTCCCCCCCCCCACCTCCCGTTAGTTTTGTCTTTTTATGACTTAATGAAGCCAGGCAAAAATGAAATAAGCCCTCAGTCATATAAAATCATCTAAGCACAAAGTTCAAATCATGTAACAGCATCTGCATATGTTTAAACAGGCATATTTTTCCAATTGGTTACCTGTACAAGTACAATTTGAGTTAGTAGGCACCAAGGGGCAAACAAAGTTTCCAAATGCTACACTACTCCAGCAGTCAGCAAAGGACTTATGGGATTTTAAAAGCAGAAACAAGAGAATGCAGACAATTCTTTTGCACAGAACTTTCCTTTCAGTTTACTCTTTGCACAGGAGCAAAATGTTCTGGGAAAAAAACTGAAAAGCAGATTCTGTGTCCATTTTTACCTTGACATATCTTAGAATGTTGGTTGTGTGTTCTGCAAAAAGCATGCAGAACACATAGCCAATAACCAATGTATGTGTAATGTGAAATTAACCATCACAATTTATGGATGGAATAAATAATGAATTGCCCTAAATTAATTTACCAGAAGATTATCCCACAAGGAGATTATATATATAATCAAATGCAACATTAAAAAAAATTAGAATGCTTTTCATAATTTTCACTTCCTCTTCCTAATATATACCTTAAAAAAAACTGGTAAAGATGTGGAAAGACTTGATTACACTGTTGTTTCCTCCTGAGATCCAGAAAATATTTAACATATAATCTTAAGAAAACTTATTTACAGCCACACTTACTTTCAGTTATGGTATTTTAACAGTTAGGTAAAATATTTTTTGGTTGCTTTCAATGTCAAAGTTGGTTGGAAATCTGTCATTCTTACTTTTTCTGTTTCTTTTTCTTTGTTTTTTCTTTGCTTTACAGCATTCTTGTGAAGTATTTGCCATGGGCATCACTCACAGTATGGGCACGAATGTCTGATCATTCGTTTCCACTGAGGCTGTCCTTAGACTCTTTTCAAGATGTTGATGGGTATGGGCATTGTCAAAATCCAAATCATGAAGGTATAACACTGTAGACAAGATGGTCCAGCTGGGACCAAGTGGGACTTCTACACTGGAAATCTGGTTTTGGAGTATAAATCTGGTTTAGAAGGATAGGAGAAGTATACTCATAGGCATGGATAACTCACCTGTTCAGCAAGTAGCAAATTTTCAGCTCTCATTCCTACTTTCTTCTATTCCCATTTCTTCAAAGCAGAACAAACAAACAAACAAAAAACCCAATTTCACTAGTTTACAAAAATTTGTGAAACATTCTGAGTGTGTCTAACTTCAACTATACTACAGATATTTACTTTTCTCCTGCTTTTTTTTTTTAATTTAAAAAGCATTTTAGTGAAGAAAAAAATGGAGAAAAAAATCTCATGAAAAAATCAGATTTAGATGCTGAATCCAAAGATAATCCAATCAAGACCTAAACTGTAATTGGAAATACACCTTTTAATATATGATAGATTAAATAAAACCAACAAGGAAACAAAAAACAGACCTGACAAACAAAAAAGCAACCAACCAAACAAAAAACCACCAGCACTGAGACAGGTGTCCTTCAATAAATGTTTTTTACATCCAGACTTGGAAACAACATCTGTCTGAAATCATAAGTGTGGAAATAGTAAGTCAGAATGGAAGGAAATCTAATCTGATTTATTTGCAATGTTTTACTGCTAGAGGTGTAGTAGAAACAAAATATCCACGTTAAATACATGGTGTTCTTTTTCAGCCTGCATCCTGCCTCTAAGCCCTTCAGGCCCAGCCATTCGGGCAGAATTTGCAGATTTTCCACTGGATTACAGAAAATAATGCCAACGTGAGTATCCTTTAGCTCACAGAGCTCTAAACTAAATGTATATCCTATTACAACGGAACGGCAAGTTTCTAGATCCCATGTTGGCATTGGCTCCAGAGAAAGACAGAACAAAATGGTCCGCAAAGGTCCCACAAATTCACGTTAAAAGTGGCTTCTGCTAAAACCCTGTGTGGCCGTTCAGGCACTGAGTTATGCAGCAGGAAGTCCGTGTGGCAGTCCATGAGCTTAGGCTGCACAAGTGTGTGTCAGGACCACAGCCTCAGACCTTCCACCAGGTGCTCTAGAAGCCATTGCTATTTAGACGTGGCTGTTTAGATGTAACATGTGTCTCAGGTAAAATTTTTCTCAAAAGCAGGTACATGGAAGGTTACAAATTAACAATCAGTCCCAGTTACTCCTAATGCAATTTGGGCATGCTGCTTTGAAAATGTAGCCCTTTAGGCCAATATACATAGCATAACAAGTAGCTGCTACAAATGGCCATGAAGACTTAATATGCAACTAAATAGCTGTGTTTTCTGAATCAATATTAATTGATTGAAAAGTAAACACTTGAGCTTAATCTATTACTGTCATATAAAATCGGCCTTCTTCCTAAGCAGCATTAAGAAATTTGGCCTGACATTTTATGTCTATCTGGAGAAGTGTATTTCAAAGGAGGAAAAGTCTGAAAACTCTCTGTCATTCAGAGAAGAATAATAACACAAAATGCGTAATTTGACTGAATTCAGGTCTGTATATTGTATTCATTTGTGGACTTCAATCAACTGTGAGCCGCAACACTGTTTCACTAAAACCAGTGTATTATGTTTTCGAGTTCATCAGGCCAAAATACCTCTGTGTCTGAAATTAATATAGCTCAAGTGTTATACATATGGTGTCTAACCTACCCTACATGAACAACAGGCATGCAACCGTTATCAGTATAAATTTGCTTGAAATAAGACAAATTACACATAGTGAGGGGGAAAGAACTCCTAAATTCACTTAAATAGAGAGCAGATTCTTTATGGGACTGAAAAAAAGGAGTAGATTTGTGCTCTTAATTGAATTGTACATTCAGAGTGCAGCAAAAAATGAGCTGCTATCTTTGAGAGTGCAACAGAGGCAGGGAATTAAACATCTCTTCTTTCCTGAAGACTTACAAAAAAATGCTTTAATTGCACTATATGCCCAAGTAACATCCTTTTATCTGTGTACATTAATTTAAAGGGGAAATGGTAATGACTAAATAATGCCTGGCTTAGGGACAATAGTACATATCAGCATCCAGAAAAAAAAGTCTAAAATGGAAACAATTTGAGGACAATAAAATAACACTCACAGAACTAAAAAGTGAGTCAGAGAAAATCAAGACATGCTAGTTTTTGGAATATGTCTAAGACTCATGAGCCAATCAGTAATAATTAAGCATTCCTTTAGCTGAAAGTTGTCGGCTTTTTCATGGACACATGAAAAAGCTGACATGTGTTGGGGTCACCATTCACTGTTTTTAGACAGTGAGTGCTGACCCCAAGCCCAGCCAGAGTCCTCATAATGGTTCATAAGAAAAAGCACTCTGTCTCCTAAAAATCTAAAAATTTTATCCCCCCTATTCTTACAGGTCAGCCTCTCAAAAAAAAAAAAACTTTTCTTTGTGGCATAAGTTGCACAGACTTCTCCCACTGAGTCAGTGGGATTTCATGGACAGTGTAATACAATTGCTGAATGGAATCCATGAAATTAATTAAGTAAAGTGAAATGAAATTAATTAAGTAAAAATTACACTGTGATTGTTGTGTCTTTTTGCTGTTGTTGTTTGTTTGGTTTTGTTTTGGTTTTTTTGTTGTTTCTTTGAAGATTATGTTCAGGGGGAAAATTACATTTTTTTATATTTCTATAGAAGCAGTCCAATTTTTTAAGCTGTTCTTCATTTGCGTGCCAAAAACTTAGGATTTCACTCCTTGAGGTTTAATAACAGAGATTTCCATCCTTATTTATTCTTTGCAGGAAGGAGATCCTACAGCAAAAAATTAATGCTTGACATAATTTTTAGAACTAAAAAGAACTTTTATTCATCCAATCCAGTGCTTCTGTTTAAATGGAAACAAAAACATTGTCAAGACTCAAGCCTGCGTGTAACACAAAATCTTAAATACTTCAAAGCCTGGATAGGAAACTCAAGCACAGCAGTGACCTATAATGTTTGCTGTGCTTTACATTTGGCTGGAAGGACTGAATGTCTTTCTTCATCATCTCTTTAACTTCACAAACTTATATCTACAAAGGGAGTTTTAGAAAACATACTAAATATATATAAACATATTAACTGTGTTAAACATATTAACTGTATTAAACCTATTAACTGTATGCATACAGCTTTTATTTTGTAAAATTATTTTGGATGAATGGTTAAAATTTAAAGTAATAGGAAATTTAATTATNATATTATATTATATATATTAATTATAGGGGGGTCAATACAGTATAAAACAAGGCTATTTTTTAAATCAGGGAGATAACAAAAAAGGAGGGGGGGGGAAAGGCAGTTTTCTTAAGTCTGAAATCAAGCAAATTTCATTTTTTCATTAAGCACCAGGCTCAAGTACAATTTCCTCTTAACTGTTCCTCAACAATAACTCCTTAAGAGCCATCGACAAGTTTTGCCCATAGAAAGTGAGCAGGGATAAGCACCAGCATGCATTGAATGTAATATGATTGAAGAAATTCCTACAAACTCTTTCAGTTCTTCATGAACAAAGATCCTGCAGTCCTTATTCAGGCAAACTTCCATTGAAGGTAATTTGTATTTCTGTCTCCACTACACGACTTCCCCTAGGAACTTTACTCCTAGTATAATCTTTTTACATTGGTCTGTCTGATACTAAAAGGAGGACTCTCCACATTGTGTCTCAGACTAACTGGGGACTTGACTGCAGGAACTTGTGACTACTTTCTTTTTATTTTTTTCCAAATTTCATAAAATTGAAGCATGCCAGGATCAGATGTAATTTACTACAGATGACATTCAGATCTAAAAGAGAAGAATTTTTTGTTAGTGAATAGAAAATGTAGAGAAGTAGTGTTTCAAATAGTAGAGCAGATATGTGGAGAAACATCTATATCACCACTCATATGTGTGTGAATGCAAAGTAATACTTATAAAGGTCATGGTCAGACCAGAAATTCAATGGTGCAATCTCACAAAGCACAAAAATTATAAGGGACAGTAGGGCTGAGTGTGCTTTTGGCAGGTGAGAGAAGGCTTCAAAACAGCTCCTAGGGTGGTGTTGGAGCAAGGTCAGGACTTGGGACTCAGAGCTTCACTTTAGTGGTTCTTGTATAAATATGATATTTCACAGTCAGCTGCTTTGTGTTCCAGGTTTGAACCAGATGCATGTTCTTGCCAAATGCTCTCTTTGCTTTCCAAAAATCTGATGTTTTGTGTTTGCTTCTTATGCAGAGCATTCCTCTGCACCGCTTCCAAATATGACAGAGTCCTCATTGCCAGTAACTTAACTGTATGTACAAATGCAATAATTAATGCAAACACAGAGGAAAATACATATGCAATGCTAAGATGGTTGGTATACCAGATAGATATTAGTATCATAGTTTTCAAAGATAACTGTATGCTGAGAAGAAATTCTTTAATGTTGAAGTGATAGCAATGTGCCAGACTGCACATTCCATTTCTCTGATAGTCACCATGGGTACATAAATAGTCTGATAGAGAGCTTACCATTAAAAATTGAGCTGAAAAGTCTTTCTGAGAACCTTGGCTTTCTCCATTAGACTTCTGACCACCTCTTCTGCCTTATTTTCCAAAGGGAAGGTACATTTACTTCAATTTTTTTTTCTGGCCTACATACTTGTAAAACAGAATCACAGAATGGGTCAGGTGGGAAGACACCATAATGAGTCATCTGGTCCAACCTCCTTGCTCAAGCAGGCTCATCCCAGAGCACATAGCACATGTGAAATATATCCAGATAGTTCTTGAATATCTCCAGTGAGGAAGACTCCAAAGCCTCTCTGGGCGACCTGTGCAAGTGCTCAGTCACCCACACCGTAAAGAAGCTCTTCCTTATGTTCAAATGGAGTTTCATGTGCATAATTTTGTGCCCATTGCCTCTTGTCCTATTGCTCAGCACCACTGAGCAGAGCCTGACTCCACCCTTTTGACAGCCTCCCTTCAGATACTCACAGACATTGATCAGATCCCCTCTCTAGTCATCTTCTTTCAAGGCTGAACAGGCCCAGTTCTCTCAGCCTTTCTTCATAAGTCAGATTCTGCAGTCTCTTAATCATCTTTGTCATCCTCTTCTAGCCCTGCTCCTGGACCTCCATGTCCCTCTTGTCCTGAAGAGCCCAGAGCTGGACACAGCACTCCACACACTAGGGCAGGACAGAGAATTAGGAAGAGCCGGTCCCTCGACCTGCTGCCATCTCTCTTCCTGATGCACCCCAGGACACCGTTGACTTTCTTGGCCACCAGGGCACACTACTGGCTCATGGACAGCTTGTTGTCCACCAGGAGCCCCAGGTCCTTCTCCACAGAGCTGCTTTTCAGCAGGTCAGCCCCAGGCACTGCCGGTGCCTGGGTTATTCCTCTCCAGTGCATGACCTCTGTATTTGGTCTTGCTCAGTTTCACAAGGTTCCTCTCTTTCACAAGGTCCTTTCTTTCCTCTCTTTCACAAGGTCTCTTTCACAAGGTTCCTCTCTTTCACAAGGTCCATCTCTCCACCCCATCAAGATCCATCTGAAGGGCTGCACATTTCTCTGGGGTATTTACTACTCCTCCCAGTTACAAGGCGTCTAAGATGATTTTGTGAGTAACAGTGTCAAAAGACCTGCTGAAGTCTGGGAATGAAACAGGGTTAGAAAATTGACTTGGGGTAGAAACCAATTTTAGATTTAACTGAAGGGTGCTGTTTAAAACTTGTGTTGTCTGCTAACTTGCTGTGCACAAAAGCCTGCAAAAAGACAGAGAAGATTCAAGGCTGCTTAAGAAAGAAATGTGAACTTCCAAGCTAAATGAGAGATAAGAGGGCCCCCCCTTGAACCTTGGACCAAGACAGAGCCAAAGCTGAGGCTGCAGGAAATGCAAGATAAAGCCAAAGCTGAGGATACCAAAGATGCAAGAGACGGTCAAGATGACCAGAGACACACAAAGACTGATAAGAACTAATTGTAACCAGTAAAATGAATATGCATGAACCTATTGTGAAACCCTATGCATATGCACAAGTAAGAGAGATAAAAGAAACTCGAGAATTTTCAGAGGTGTGCATGTCTTTTAGGAGAATACTCCACATGCACCCAGCGCTAAATAAAGATACATACCTACTTCCCAACTTTTACAAGTTGTAGAGTCATAGAGTTTTTCCTGCAAATTAGGTAGACCATCCATTGCTCTCCCTTTGTCCATCCAGGTGGCAGTTTTGATGCCAAAGAGATTTTTGCTTTAATATATTCTTCATATATATTTGTAGCTCTGTAGCTTATTATTGTATAACTATATAAATTCATAGCTAGTATTTTTCCTACTCTGCTGGACAGAANCTGGCTCATGGACAGCTTGTTGTCCACCAGGAGCCCCAGGTCCTTCTCCACAGAGCTGCTTTTCAGCAGGTCAGCCCCAGGCACTGCCGGTGCCTGGGTTATTCCTCTCCAGTGCATGACCTCTGTATTTGGTCTTGCTCAGTTTCACAAGGTTCCTCTCTTTCACAAGGTCCTTTCTTTCCTCTCTTTCACAAGGTCTCTTTCACAAGGTTCCTCTCTTTCACAAGGTCCATCTCTCCACCCCATCAAGATCCATCTGAAGGGCTGCACATTTCTCTGGGGTATTTACTACTCCTCCCAGTTACAAGGCGTCTAAGATGATTTTGTGAGTAACAGTGTCAAAAGACCTGCTGAAGTCTGGGAATGAAACAGGGTTAGAAAATTGACTTGGGGTAGAAACCAATTTTAGATTTAACTGAAGGGTGCTGTTTAAAACTTGTGTTGTCTGCTAACTTGCTGTGCACAAAAGCCTGCAAAAAGACAGAGAAGATTCAAGGCTGCTTAAGAAAGAAATGTGAACTTCCAAGCTAAATGAGAGATAAGAGGGCCCCCCCTTGAACCTTGGACCAAGACAGAGCCAAAGCTGAGGCTGCAGGAAATGCAAGATAAAGCCAAAGCTGAGGATACCAAAGATGCAAGAGACGGTCAAGATGACCAGAGACACACAAAGACTGATAAGAACTAATTGTAACCAGTAAAATGAATATGCATGAACCTATTGTGAAACCCTATGCATATGCACAAGTAAGAGAGATAAAAGAAACTCGAGAATTTTCAGAGGTGTGCATGTCTTTTAGGAGAATACTCCACATGCACCCAGCGCTAAATAAAGATACATACCTACTTCCCAACTTTTACAAGTTGTAGAGTCATAGAGTTTTTCCTGCAAATTAGGTAGACCATCCATTGCTCTCCCTTTGTCCATCCAGGTGGCAGTTTTGATGCCAAAGAGATTTTTGCTTTAATATATTCTTCATATATATTTGTAGCTCTGTAGCTTATTATTGTATAACTATATAAATTCATAGCTAGTATTTTTCCTACTCTGCTGGACAGAAAGAAAAAAACATGTTCCTAAGGCCCTATCTTAATCAGCTTCTTCTGAGATCAAAGGTCAAGCCACCTTTCCCATACACCTTCTGCCATAAATAGCTAACGAGGAAGGGGTCTTCAGAGGAGGGTTGAACCAAGAGGGGGAATTACCCCATCACCTGTGTTGCTAACTGGGGATTCTCGTCAATTTTGCTAATCTGCTAAACTTATAAAACTGTATTTGAACTATGTCATGTGTACATCTTTGTACACGCGTGTACACATATTTTTGGTGTGTATCCCAGAGTGTCGTGCACCTGCAGTTATCTTCATTAAAGGTAACCGCATTTTATCACCTAGTCTTTTTTAGCTCTTGGTTTTAGGGCTCAAAAAGGCAATAGTTTCATCATAGAAGGTAACTGGTCAGGCATGATTTACCACTAATTAATCCATTACTCCTGATCATCTTCTTGTCTTCCATGGGGATAGAAACGACCTCCAGAATGAGTCATTCCATCACCTTTCCATGGATTGAGCTGAGGCTGACCAGCTGTCAGCCTGGATCCTCTTTGTTGCCCTTTTAGAAGAGAAAGGTGACATTTTGCTTTCTTCCAGCCTTCAGGCAACTTTTCTGATTCGAAGATGATCATTGGCAGCCTGGCCAGGGTGTCTGCCAGCTCTCTCAGCACTCATGTATGCATCCAATCAGGGCCCATGGACTGGTGGATGTCGAGTTTGTCTCATTTGGGTGTTCTGTAACCCAATCCTCCATGAAGCAGTGAAAGTCTTCTTTCCAACATTCCTTTACCCTGGTGTCCTGTGTCAGAGATTCCTGAGGGCTGGTCTTGTCAGTGAAGACCCAAGAAAAGAAAGTGTTCAAGTAACTCTTGTCTTCCTTGCTTTCTCTGTTACCAGGGGTTCCCCCTCCATTTACTAAGAGTCTCCCAATATAATTTATTTTCCTTCAGTTACTGATGTATTCAAAAAAGCCCTTCTTACTGTCCTTGACACTGTTGGCCAGATTTAATTCAATACAGGCCTTGGCCTTCCTTGCCACACTTCTACTTACTCTGTGATTTCTCTGTTTTAATCCCAAGTGGTCTGACCTTGCTTCCATCTCCTGTGTGTCTTCTGCTTATACTTGAGGAATGACAGGAGTTCTTCATTCATCCATGGACATCTCTTGCCCCCACAGCCTAATTTGTTGCTGATTGGGATGTACCATCCTTGAGCCATGAAGAAGTGACCCTGGAATATCAACTCTTCTTCCCTAAAGGGCCTGTTTCTAAGGGATTCCTCCAACAAAATTCCTTAAAGTGGCTAAAGTTCTCTCTCCTGAAGTCCGTGGTTACGCTCTTGCTTGCTGCATTGTTCATTCCTCACCCAATACAGAACTCCACAATCTCACGATCACTACCCAGCCAAGGCTGCCCCCAGACTTCACATCCCCCACAAGGCCTTCCCTGCTTGTTAGTGTGAGGTCAAGCAGCTACAACATTCCTTGTGGGATCCTCCACTATCCATGACAGGAAGCTGTGATCAGTGCTTTTGAGGAACCTGCTGGGCTGTTCGTGTTTGAGGGATGGTTCTGCAGCAGATGTCAGAGTAGTTAAAGTCTCCCACAAGAACCAGTGTCTGTGTTTCTGAGGCTGCTTTGTGCTGCATGTTGAAGCCCTCATCCATTTCCTTCTGCTTGGGTGGCCTGTGGAAACACCAAAAAAATCTCATTATTATTGTATTGTTCCTATTGTTATTTATTATTATTATCATTATAATTATGATTATCATCATTTTATGATTGTCATCACAATTTCCTAATCCCCATATTCAGGCACTGTCCCTATATTCTTTCCAGGATAGATTTCATTGGTTCCACTGCATTGCGCTTGCATTTCCTTCTTACACTTTCATTTGTCTTGGAGGTATTTACTGACCCATGCTGGTCTCCTTGCTCAATTTCTCTCATGTAGGAATCAAGATCTCTCATGCTTAAAGAAGAATGTCCTTAAAGAGCTCACAGATCCATTAATTTCCTATGTTCCTGAAGGCAGGTTCCCAGGGTGTCCTGTCCACTAATTTCTTTTAAAAAATGGAAGTTGTCTCTTCTATAATTTAGCACTCTGTACTTCTTCCCTGGCCCATTTCCCTCAAGACTCTGAGTTCATCAGTATACATTCACTGAAGTTGAGGCTACCACCAGTCTTGTTCTTTCATATTGGTGAGCAACCAGTCCAATATTTCTTCTCTGATCAGACTGTGGTGAAGCCTTCAAATTTGAGGTATTCATCACTAGAAATGGGAAGAAAGCATTAAAGCCATGATTCTAGATAGATTTCAAAAGAGCCATGTTTTAAAATGGAGACTTTGTAACATGAAGCAGAGAAGGGCAGATTGTGCTCTTTTCGGCAAAACATATATATATACAAATTCAGTTGCAAAAGAGTTTACTGGGACAACCACGTTTTAAAGTAAATAGATTAATATTTTAGTTTAAATTTTCAAATTAATGGGAATTATGAATCTAATTTTTTCAAGTTAATGGAAATTATTAATTTAAATTTTAGAATTGCAGCTTTTCCTGATCTTATAGCAGCTATTATTCACAGAAATCACAGGTCCTTTGTGCTGACATCTGATTTGTAGAGTTACAGGGCCTTTTCCAAGAGCCTTGCTGCTGCAGAGAGCCCTTCTGCAAAGTATGGCCTTAGGGCACATACCCTAGATGTTTCACTTTTGTAAAAGATGGAAGTGCTCCCACCTTCAAATTAGCAACCTTCCAGCAACAGAATCACGATAAAGGCAAACATTTCATTCCAACGGGGTTTTTTCTGGTGGCAATGCAACTGCTTTCATGAAAAATAAAGGTACAAAATGAAGTTCAGTCAGCTTAGAAAAAGAAATTATTTTATAGTTTCACAATGACTTTTATTATTTTTCAATACCTACAAGACCCACTTACTGCAAAGTTGTGGTTTATAAGACTCCCTATATGTGAGAATTGGGGACAGAAAGATGTTGCAGGGGCAGAAAGACAGAAAGGCGGCTGCAGAAATTGTAAGGAGGGAACAGCTACAAAACAGGCTCTTGAGACAACTCCTTCTAGAAGGAACACCTTTCACCAATGTTAAAAGTCTCACCTACAGAGATTACAAAGCTACTGAACTAGTACTAGTTCCTACTTATTTCCGCAGAATTTCTGAGTGACAAAAGAGTGCCAAGAGAGATTGAGATTTAGGCTAAAGGTATTAAAAATTTGCTCCCTTTCACAGTGTTTGTCTTTTTACTTGTCTTAAAAATAATCTTGATTTCATTCAGCTTGTTTTCTTCTGTAGCAAATAACCAGACGTATGCATTTCAAAAATTATGAACATATGTGTTTGGATTGAAATAAGATTAAGATAACAGAGCAAAAATATATAAAATAGGAGATACTGTAAAGTCTACATCTTTATGTTTGCCAGTTTGCCAAGCCTGGGACAGCTTCCCAGATATTGTCCCCTGGATATTGTCCAAAGAAGAGACTTCAGCATATACTCATTTGAGAGCAGCAAGTCATTCAAAATTGGGATTATATTAAGTCTGAGAATCATGTGTATGCTGAGCCCATTAAAAAAATACATCTACAATCACTTTACTTCCAAATGTGTTTCTCACTTCAAATAATTTCTAGAAAAACCAACTGTAGAAACCATTGCTGTGAATTAGAGGCAGAATCAAAGGCAGAATCATTTTTTCTGCCTTTCTTTCCTGGTGCCACTCAGAGGTTCATTTACAGCTCTGTGCAAAGGGCTGGGAGCAGCTGCAGCTGTGGAGCAGATGTGTCAGAGGGTGTTCTGCACACCTGGGACAGGTGACAGCAAAACACTTTGGAGGAAGATCAAGAATTTTGTGATTCTCACTGTTACTGTCTCTCCTTTCCTGAGATACACAGCAACAGGCAGTTTTTATGGAATAAGCAGAGCGGCTTGATCGTGTCTCTAAAGATCAGGATTGCCCATGTCAGTCTTAGAGGACTTTACCTTCCAAGACAGTGGGAAAGTGCAATGTCTGATGCAGGAGGTGATGGAAAGGCGAAAAAGTCTTTCTGGGAAATCTGCACTTCTCCTTCATGGTCACACCACACACAGCAGTTTTCTTGGATATAATTTTTGCATGTATCCAGTTATTCTTTATTCAGTAGGAGAAATCAGCTGTAATTTGCATCGATCTTTTAGAAAAAAAGAATTTATATTGAATTTTGGTCTGAGTTTAAGTAGCTTCTGAAAAAAAATCCCAAAGGAAAAAAACCCCTGAAGATACTGTGTTTTAGATCACCATTATTATATTTTCAAAGCCAAACATTTTCATGTCTTAAATTTGAAACCATTTTTCAAAGTCAGATTAGATTTATTTTTAGAAGCATTAAAATTGCAAAAATGCAAGGCCTTGATTTATTTCAGATTAAATAAAACATTCCTATTAGATTATTAAATGTCTCATGGACCTTATTTGTTTGATTCAGTTTACATCACAAATAAATAAATACCTGAATTTTCATGGGTCTTGAATTCACTATGACTAATCTGATTAGAAAAATAAGTATTTGGCAATTTTCTTGGTGAGTAGGCACACTGAATGCCACAAATTCACAGACACAGCTTGTGTCTGATTTAAGAAAATACGCGTAGCATTGAATAATAATAAAAGGACTTGTTATAGCTGTGCTGGTCTAACTGTAAAAAAAAAAAGAGGAAGGGTTTATAGTGTTAAATGCCATATGTTCCGCAACAGTGGGCACAGCCCACTTCCCTTCCTTCTCCCTCCACAGGCCAAGAAGCCCCTGGCACCTTGGTCCTGTTCCAAGAGGCACAGCAGCTGGGGTCCCTTTGAGATCCGTCAGCAGAGCTGGGAGGCAGAGCAGACCCCAGGCAGGTGACACAGACTCCTGGCTGAGCTGACAGCCTGGCTCAGCCCTGCCTAAGGATCAGCCCACAGCGCACAGCTTCACCCACCTTCGGTTTCAGAGTCCCCAGCACTACCAGCCCCCTACCAGGATTCTCTCATTGCAGTTTTAAGTTCAGCAATAAATCTGTTTTTCATTAATGAGAGAATTAACAAGAGAGACAATCTCATTTCAGACCTATTAAAAACAAAATTAGGTATATTAAACAAGGTATGTAAAGTGCTAGGGGAAACTTTTTTCACCAATAACCATGACTGCAGCCATAGTAATCCAATCTAAATTGCTATTGAAAAATTGCATCCCACAGTTTTCCTGTTTCTGAAGGTCACCAGATCCCCCAGACTAGCCATACCTTAATTCCACTTGCATTAGTTTTACAATAGCACAAGTGAAAGACCTTTGAGAGAGTTACTTCTTTTTGTCAACTCATTTTAATAAAATCAGGATCTGGTTAAGTAGGCTTAATCACACAGATACAGAGTTCTTGTCTCATTGACTCTAGAAAGTTGGGGTGTAAAGCAATCCAAGAAAAATCAGAATTGGCACCTCTGATTGCACTGTGGTGGAAAAGCATATCTGAATATGCTGAAAGAGCTTGTAGCTTAGGAGGAAAATGCTAGATTATGAGCAGAATATTATGTCTAAACATGACACATAATTCATTGCATTTTCCTATATCTCACCGACATCTATTGTCATTTCTTTTTTTTTCCCCTAGTTACAACAACGAATGAAGATGTGGTAAAAGTCAAAAGGTTGAATTTTAAAGTCACAGTTTTTATGCAGATGTGCTCATTTGTTAAAGCTTAGCATTTAACCACAGGCCATGACTAGAATTTATTAACTCACTAAAAAATGATAGTATTAGGTCCTCAGACATTGTGTAGTGACTGCTTGCTTAATTATCCATATCTAAAGAGTTAAAATGGTGGCTTTTGCTTATTTAATATTCTTCCAGCTTTCTGCTGGTGTGCAGTGTACTGTGCATTAACAACACAGGTCATTGAGTACCCACTGAAAGCTCACTCTGGAAATACCTGAAGGACACATTGAACTCTTCAGAAATCTGTGTCATAATACTTCATGTGTTAACAGAATACAAGGCACAGTGATGCATAGCAAAGGATCAGCCCAGGGTGGGCATCTGAAGTGTTCTGTCTTGCCACTGAATGCTAGAGTGAAGCATTGTAATTTTATTCCAATTATACTTTTAGTGCCATGATGTCACAGCATAAATTTGTACTTTTGCATGCAGCTCATGCTGGTGTGATGACAGCTCTTAAAATATTGAGCGATTGTAGGCCCGTCAGCATAAAATTATTCTAACACTGTACCTTTATTAGGGGTTCAATAAATGCCTTTCTTCTTGTGTTCCAAGGTGGCATTTGCAAATGAGCTAATTTCTCAGCAGTACAATAATTGTGTTGCATTTATTTTGCGAGGTGGGGGTGGAGGAGGGAGAAGAAAAATGCTGTTACATAAAAAGGGTTCTTTTGCCATCAAAACTACATTCACCATCATTAGGCAAGTTTAAAAAAGAACACATTAACTAAATGACTGTACAATTATTTAAATGAACTTGGTGCTTTTTAAAGCCATGGAGGAGTATAAACACTTTTCCAAGCTATATAACAAAAGATGTGGCTTGCAAGAATCACTTCCTGGAAGTCAAGTGTAAACTATGTTTGCTAACTGGTGACAGATATTTTGGGGTTCAGAATGCATCTACTTCAACAAACTAAATCCAAACCTGATGTCAGCTAACCTAATTCACAGGGCAAAATGCATAAGAAGTAAAGCTTAGGGAGGAAGCGGGTTTTAAACAGTACAAGTTTTTTTACTGTCTTTATTATCTAGAAAATAGACAAAATGATGCAAAGAAAATGATGCATAAATGGAACTGTGCAATCATAATGCTAACTTAACGGGAAAGACTTGAATTCAAGAATGTTTTCTTGATACATACATCCAACAATCTATCAGAGAAGATTTTGTGTCATGCTGTGCTTCTCATTTCTAGTGTTACTTTTACTTAAAACAACAACTGACTTTTCAAAGTGATGCTTAGCATGCATCATTCAGTGTTTGCAAATGTGAAATCTGTTCAGTCACTGAAAACATTTCATTTTAGGGATATGGCTTTAAGGACATAATTTTAAATCAATTATTCCATGAGCTAAGCTACAGCTGTTTTCAATGCCACAAGTTCCTCATCCTTTCCTTCCTCTATTCCCTACAAATAAAGGTGTTATTAAACTTAAAATTTATTCAAAATCAACATGTTCAGCAAAATAAAACTAAAATGTTTTGAAAAATATTTATTTGTCAGAAAAAGATTCTTATCCAGCCTCTGAAATTTAAATATTTAATAAAATCTGTTCAGCTGTCTTATGGGTCTGAACTTAAAGGATCTTAGTGTTTCTAAGACAAAACTTCTCAGTAGTATCTGCAGTAAAGGCATAAAAAGTGTATCAGAGAGAAGTCATCATCAAGAAAGGACTTAATTAAAGCACACTGAAGTAAGTGTAAGTTCAACAATTGAGAAGATCTGGTTTTGTCTCAATTATGCTTAAGATGTGTGTCTTTAAACATCAGACATTAAATAAGGTTAGATTTAACCAGAGCATTTAACAGTACTTTTTGCTTAGTGAGAGTCAGTTGCTTTTAGACAGAATCAAGCACAGGCATAAAAAGCAGAAAAATAAAAGGACAACCAAACTACCTCTATTACAGAACCCCAAAACCACCATGGGTATCTTGAGAAAGAGCAGAGAAGTCAGCCACCACATTTTAAATACATTTCTTTAGCTGCCTACCATATCTAGCTATAGCTAGGTAAGAGAATGATTCGCAGCCTGTAAATGTCAGAATACTGTAAATATAAAGGCAAACTCATCAGGAAACTACATTACTGTTTAATTAAATTGCAAAGATTTTGTTACTAAACGTGCAATAAGAGAGGATGCTAATGACATTTTTATAAAAAATGTAGCTGCCAAGTGAGTGTATCTGTTTCATAAATCAATTAAGTTTTTGCCATATATATTATGTGCACATACATATCTATCTATATCTATTTATCTATCTACACACACAAAGAGTAATTATGGTTGCTCACAACAGTAATCTAAGTGTCTCTGTAGGATGCAACAGGCCATGAATCAGTTTCACAAAACTGTTGATTTGTGACTGATGAGGCCCTAAAAGACTTTTAGAGTCTAATCTACCAGTAGCAGAAATATCAATAGTGACCTTTTCTGTTAAATATAATGAATAAAAATACATAGGTAACTGTCAGTCAATCCAAATAAATCTACCAGAGTTGCTATACTTAGCATTGATAAAATTCTTCAGGCAAAAAGGGTAAATCTTACCGATAAAAATGTAAGAAAACGATATTTTAGACCTGGACTTATATACAGGTATTTCAGTATTGACATAGATAGATTATCTAACTAGCAAGTTAATTGTGTTTTCATTACCCAGTGAAAAAAAAATGGAGTAGGTGGTGTTTCCTTCCATAGCTAAAGAGAAAGGGGAAACTAGGATACAGGGAAGAATTAAGGAAAGAGACCATCTCTCAGATGGTCACTAGACCATCTCAGAGTCACTAGGACTGTGATAGAAAAGCTCCTAATTAATGCACTTTATGCTGCAAAATACTGAAAAATAGGCAAAAGATCATTAAGGTCATCAAAGAAAGGGAACAGCTTCAGTCAGTGACAAATAGGGAACAAAAGTAAGAAAACAAATGCATGAAGAAAACAATTACATTATTGACAAGGTGGAAGTATAAAAGATTAACAATGTTCTGTTAATGTGTTAATTGCATGTTTTTGCAATGCAGTATTACAAAACTTAAGCGTAGTGCATAATGATGCTGCATATGACTATATTTTTTAATAAAAGAAAATTAATAAAAATTATACATTTCTGTCGAGCTCAAATGAAAATATGAAAAAAATCCTTCAGATGAAACAATATTTTATCAACCCAGAAAGAAACATCTTACGTAGGTCTCCTTTTTTAAATTTCCTATTCATCATTAATTTTTTTCCCAAATTCTATTTGAAAAACTATGAAATGTTTTATTCCTTAAATGTCAAAGTGAGATTTTCTGACCTTTTCAAAAGAAAGTCAAGCCAATCAAATCTATTTATGCTGATTAATATACTTTTGTGAACATATTTTCTGTTCAGTTGCATCCATGGTTTTTGGTAAATAAATTGTCCTGCTGAAAATGTTAGTAGCATTTATTACATAGAAAAATAAAGCTGCAGAACACGTGCGAGACTGAGAGCTGGGTCTGCTCAGCCCTAGGAAGAGAAGATTCACAGGGAATTATCAATATGCATAAGTACCTGAATGGAGCATGTAAAGAAGACAGGCTCTTTCCTGTGAAAGAGCACAGTGGCAGAACAAGAGGCAACATGCACAGGAGGTTCTTTCCAAATGTCAGGAAACACTTTTTCTCCGTGAAGGGGACTGCAGATTGCACAGAGAGATTGTGAAGTCTCTGCTCCATACAGACATTATCCTGGGCAAACTGATTAAGGTTGCCCTGCTTGAGCAGGAAGGTTGAACTGGTTGAATATCCAGAGGTCCCTTACAACCCACCTCAACCATCCTGTGGTTCTATGATTCTGCGGAGTTAGGGAAAGGGAGTCCACTCCAAATCAACCAATGATGGTCTTTACCAGGAAAGATTTCTGTTCCATTAACTTTTAAAAAGAATACACATAGTTATGACTTTTAAATGGTAAGATCAAAGTATGAGGGTCCCTGAAATTATAGATTATCTTCAAGCACCAGGGTTGAAGGTATTCTTAAGAAATTAGGCAGAACTAAAGAATCTACCCATGTACCTCTCACAGAAATGTCACACTTTGAGAATTTCCCTTGCTTTAAAAGACAGAAGTTTCTTACTATTAAAAGAAGAGATGCTCCAAAGTGAGAGAAGAGGACCACCAGAGATCCTAGTGATGCTCCAATGTGAGAGAAGAGGACCACCAGAGACCCTAGTGATGTAATGGCAACCCTCTGAGGCTGCGTAGGCAATTTGCAGGCCTCCAGGAAGTAGAGAAGAGCTATAGGTCTTCCTAAAAATACCAGTGGAATAGCAGGGGAGTCCTTTGGGAAAATATTGCACATGATGGAAGGCCAGGCTGTTGATCCTCAGAAATGGGGGCTTCCTTGTTGGTGTTTGCAACTGACTTATTACATACAAGGAACAGAATGACTTAGCACTGCCAGTTTGTAAAAGGAAATAAAATCTTCAGCTCCACAGGTGACAGATCAAAACCAGCTGGAGGAGTGGTCATAGGACACTTACTGTTGGTGCAAGAGTCACAGAGGTCCATTTTGAAGACAGTATGATAACCTCAAGATACATTTTACTCTGAGTATTGTGGGCCTACTTTTGTTTAGCAAATTATAAATTAAAATATACAATGGTAATACAAATGGTAGCAGGACTGCAGGAAACTGATTCTCAATCATATTCTTAGTTTCATCTTCCTACCTAAACCTCTTACGAATTCCCAAGCCACTACTTGTATTCAATCCTTAAGTCCTTTTTCATTTAAATGTCTTTTTTTTCCCTGCTAGTGCAGTTGTGGGGATTGTCTTCATAGAACAGTTGTGTGTTTCTAACTCTTTCCTTCCATCCAACCGGCAGAACATACACATTTAACAGGTAGAATACAAGGATTTCTGCCCCTTTCCTTCATGCTACAAAACCACACACCTTTGACTGAGCACATAAACAGAGACACCTGAATGCTGGCATCTCCTAGTATTTTCCTGGAGTTTTCTCTCCACTCTTCTCCCTAGAAAAACAAACCCATTTTCCCTAAATTCACAGGGAAATAAATACTCATGGGAGCCACTGAAGCAGATCAGATCAAACCTCCTTCTAGCCTAGTAACATGTCTCTGACAACAACCAGTACTGGAAATTCAAGGAAAAGTATAAGAATGAAGCAAATATATTTCATCACAGTAATCCCCCAGTTCCCACTGACTGACAATCTCAAGACATCATGAACCAATGGGGTTGTCTTACTTGTATATTGTCTTGTATAGTGGACTTGTATATTTTCATGCACTAGTACTGCAAAAGTACTCAAGGATCTACTCTATTTACCACACCAACCAGATTGATAAGGTACAGACCTCAGGACAAAACACCACCATCCCGAAAATAAAAAATAAATCTTCAAAACAAATGAGGAAAAGCCACCAAAAAAAAAAGGAAAAAACAAAACAAAACAACAAAAAAAAACCCACAACAGAAAAAACAAACCAGGTGTAAGGAATCACTAACAAAAATGTAATTAAGATACGTAGTTTACAATGTTTTGGTAGCTGACTGCTCATTCTAACCATGAAGGATAGATACACCCTTTTGGCAGACCTGTTAAACAAGCAAAAAATTGTGGCCTTTGAAATACAATATGGTACCTACTCAAGGTTTGATTTTCAAAAGGTGAAATACCCATTAATGCTATCCTAAGTAGTATGAGCTAAAGGTGTCAGTAATTTATAGAATAAAATGGTGCCTACCCCTAGATTCTTTCAAGCCAGATGTTAACAAACAAGCAGTCAATATGCTTACAGCAGTGTAGAGAGGCACATCTGAAAAAGTGAGGTTTATCAGCAGGGAGAGGAACCTGGCTATTAATTCACTAATGAAAGCTTTTGATGTGCTGTCTTAGAATCCTTCCAGTCTTGTGTCTGGAGCAATTTTCCTTTTCCTAGATACCAAGTGCCCTCTGTCTTCTTTTTCAGATTTCTCGTAACATGCAACTCTTCATGCAGTTCTTCCTCCCTAATTTGAATCATGAATAATAATCCTTACACACTGGCTTTCCTGAGCTGTTGTCCTGTGTTTTGCTGTGAATTTCTCCTATCTCATTTAGACCATAAGCTTTTCAGATAGGGCATGCATCTCGTAAATGTATGGTGTTGCAAGTGTGTTTAATGCTAATAATGTGCAGTGACAGGGCAGGGCAGATTCATAAGCAATGCCCTGAAAAGAGGCAGCTCTTGAATCCATAATCTGGCACTTCATATTCACAAGAGAGAAAAAAGCTGTCATCTCAGAATAGGGGATCTGCTATAAAACGAATGGTTTTTTTATACTAATGGTTATCAAGAATTCATACATTCCACTTCATTATCAATTCCATATATTAGTGACTATTTCCTAATGTTACTTGTACCATAAATCTGTTGCTTAAGTACATTCGATAACTTATATTTGTTAAAAGAAAGGTTTCACAAATAAAAAGCAAATTAGACGCAAGGTATATGAGCAAAACACCCACACACTCCTGCCCATCAAACTTCATAATGCAAGGAGCAAAACAACTTCATATGTAAAATAAGGTAGAATGTTCCTCAGTGATACTTAAGGAACAACATCTGAGTCATACGAGGAGGGAGAAAAGAAGCACAGTGCTGGTTTAAACAAGGGAAATGTTTGGGAGAGATAGTTTCTGCTCGGGACCTCTATTTTCAGAAGTAAGATGAAAGACTTCATCAAAAAGAAGGAGGACTTGTAGGAAAAGTAATTTCTTTGCAAAATTGTTGGGGCCCAAAATACTATTTTTGAGGAGCCCATTTAATTACAGCTCTGATCGTAGAGTAAGCTGAGTGCCCCTGGAAAAGAACTCACATTCTTGCTCATTTTTCATCAGCACCAACATTTTGGCAGCACCAGGTGACTGCCTGTTCTAAACACAATCTAAAAATTTACTTCAGAGTAGTAGGATGCCTTTCTGTGTGTGCTCAGATGCTCCTTAAAAGCTGTAACTAAAGATAGCACTAAAATGATTGATTCCCAGAAAAAAAGGAGAAAAAAAAGAAAAAGAAAAAAAAAAAGAAAAAGAAAAAAGAGGAAAAAAAAAAAAAAAAAAAAAAAAAAAGGAAAAAAAAAAAAAGAAAAAAGAAGAATAAAAAAGAAGAATAAAAAAGAAAGAAAAGGTGAAGAAAAGAGGAAAAGAGGCCTGCATTTGTCCAGGATAGCTTAATCCAAAAAGAGAATTTTTGTTGAGACTTCACAGCAGGGAACATGAAATTTGGCATGAAAAATATCCTCAGCTACACTGTGTTTCTTGATTCTTTGGGAATGCCTGTAAGCCTGCTTGCTGTCACCCCAGAGGCAGTGCATATAGTGATACCCACATCTGGCAGCTTGATCACCCACTTGTGAACCCACAGGAACCCAGCACCCCACTCTTACTGCCCTCCCAAGCTGCTTCTTAAAGGAGAAGGACTTGTGGGAGGCCCTCACAGACCACATTTCCCCCAGCCCTCCCCTTCATCACAGCACAACTGCAACTGAGTTTGGCAGTAGACAAAGCTGTGGTAATTGCATTGGACATCACATCCACGACATTAAAATCTTTTTCTTTTTTTCATTTCTTTTGATTCCTTTCCATTCTACTAATAGCTAGTCCTCCGGAGTAATCAAGCCAATTGAAATTTTTGTGCTATGGGATCATGCAAACTTAGAGAAATAACTCCTTTTCTTTTTTTTCTTTCTTGGAGGGAGGGGTGGAGGGGGCGAGCGAGAGGGGAAGGAGCCCTCAGCTATAACTCTAACAAAGTTAAAGTGCTTCTGGCTCATAGTCACGGGTTTTTTTCTTACCCCAGATCAAGCTAATAATTAGAAAGCTTAAAGAAGGTAAGTATAGTAATTCCAAAATGTGACAAGTTTTTTGCCAGCACTAACCTATCTAGATTAAACTGTACCTTATAGGTACCATTTTTATTGTCATTGCATACCATATGTTTTATAAGAAAAAAAAACAACCTAATAAAATACCAAAAACAGCAACAGGGGGAAAAGGTGTAAAAATAAGATAGAGTAACAAGGTAAGATACAAAATAGGGATTAAAAGCACTGATTGCGGAAGTTGTAGAGTTCATTTTCTTATTTCTCCTAACTGTTTTATCCAGCCAAAAATACCCATCAGGCTTTCTGCTGTGATTCCATTTGTCAAACATCCACAGTTAAACACATGAACTATCTGTCTGTCTGTGTCTATGTTCAGCACAAGGTGACTTCTTTCTTGGCTCTTGATGAGCTGTCATGTTAATAAATATAATAAATATTTATAATAGGTGAGTAGTTTGTCACCATTAATGATATCTTCTTTAGAAAATATATGAAGTAAATAACTAAGTCCCAGTGATATAACAGGACATGCATAGGATTTTCAAATACCTCTTCAAGAGATGTATATATTACCAAGAGCAGGCTCCACAATTAAACCCTAAAGAAAATAGTTGTGCAGTCTCACCTTTATGGATCAAATGCAGCATCCCACATTGGGCCTCCAAAAGTGTCCCATGGAAATATTTTCATAAATAGCCTTGATTGCAGATGCTGATCAGGAAAAAAAAAGAAAATAAATAATCTGGTTTTTTTCCCTGAACTAGGGAGTCCTTAAAAATACTTATCACAAAAGCAGAGAATTTAAATTTAAAACAAATCTCATTTTTTTATTTTAAATATTGTGTTTAAATATAAATATAAATATAAATTTTAAACACCTATTTTTTTATTTTAAATACAATCCCTAATCAAAATTAGCAAATATTTTTATACTGAAGAATATACTGGCATGAACCAAGACTAAAGACATTTTTACAAGATTTTTAAGTAACATTTTTTGACCAGCTAAGTTAATATTCTCATATATACACTTCTGAAGTAAATAGGGATGGAAATATTCTGCAAAAGAAGGAATAACTCTGCCATCATCAATTTTTCACTTTTTATTGAGGTTAAACTGTGTTATATCCTAATATTCCACCTGCTACAGTTGAGCATCTGTATGCCAATTAAGATGAAAACTAAATTTTCCAAAGACAGTACCTAATTGAGAATACTCAAAGGAAAAGTTGTCTATCTGCAGAAGTCTGAAAATGACAGGGTTGTGCCCACACAGGACACAATCTCTTGCTGATCCAACTCTGACACAACCAAAGCAATGCTAAGGACTTTAGCCTCAGTGCTCTGCTAGCAACAGCTTTTGTCTTCCAGTTTAGCATAGCCAGCCTGTACTCTTGAGAATAACAGGAGTTAATTGAAAATCCAACATAAGCATAGCTAAAGAATGAAATAAAAAGGAGCGAGTCTGTGCAAGGGAAGAAAAATCATAAAAGATACTTATTTCAGAATGAACAATCTTTCCTTGGCTGGGAAGGAATTTGGAGTGGGCCAATAAAATGCTTTGTGAGCATTAAAAATACAGCAGGCAGTGGATAGAGCCTTTGACAAACCCCAGCTTGTAAGATATGTCTCTTTAAAAGGGGAGAAAGCCCAAGGACATGTTTTAGAGCATGCTTAGGTACATCACTAGGAAAAGACTGCAGCATCAGCCAAGAGATGCTTGTGGTCTGAAATATAAATCAAATAGAAAACTCTTGGTATCCTAGCTCCCTTCTTTGGAAGAATAAATGGCAATAAAATGGCTGAGGTTTAGTATATGTGACAACAACTATAGGCATTTTTACTGCTGAAAATTCCATATGGAACTTTTACAACCCTATTCACACTGAGGGGAGTTTTTAGGAAGGGAGCAAGAAATTAGCCACCCATTTTGTTAATGCCAGTGGCAGCTGAGAAGCTATTAGGAATTTCAGGTAGTTCTCAATAAGAGTCCTTCTGTGGCAGCTTCTTCCATCTGCAGAAGGTCAGAGAATAAACTAGTTCCTTCTAAACTGCAATGGAGCAGGAAATCCTGATTTATTTTTTCCCTTCTTTTCATGGAAGGGATTTCTTATAGAAAGTTTAAAAGAAAATTAAGGCTTCTTTGTAGTGCCTTGTCCCTCTCAGTTAAGACTAGCATGTTACATAGGCTCAAAAAAATGCTATTTCAGAAATAGTGTATTCTATCTAATCTAATCCAGCCCAGTGGAGATTTCAGCAACAGAAAGTCTTCTTAGCAAGACAAACTCAAAACAGGGAGTAGAGACAAAACCCTCTGCTGCAGTTTACCAACATGGCACAGTCTGTGTCACTCCTTCCTCCCGTCCCAACCACCTGTTAGTGCCATTGCAGCTTCCTGAGGTACTTTCCATACAGAACAGCTTTTCCAAGCTCTCCTTTTTTTGAGAAGTAGCCTTTTACTGTGACACTCTTCCCCTCCATCCTCAATGCTTCCCTCACAGAAATGTACCTCATGCTTTGTGTTAAACACCATGATAGTATAATCTAAGGTCAATGCAGACACAGAAATGTGATGGACCTGCTGCACTGCAACCACAACGGTCAAGTAGGAAGCCACAATAGATCAATAAACAAGCCTTTCAAATAAACAAAGGGAATAACAAAACAACAAAAATTATCTCTTCCTTGCAAAAGAAATAGACAGCAAGTACAGTTGAATTGTATAGTTCTGACATTCAGAAATGCTTGTGATATGTAAGAGGGCTATATCATATTCTTTCACAGAGGTACAGAGATACACAGTGCCATCACTGCCATTAGAAAGTGCACATGTGTGCTGTCAGGCTGCCCTTTTGCTGAAAACCACCTCTGGCTGCTGTGCACATAGCTACAATGTTGTGCCTGGGTTTTTTTAATAAATTTTTCATTTTGACCGGGTTTTCCTTCTGAGTGAGGGAATCAGTTAGGAAATCAATTTGCAAAAATAAAATGTGTCTTTGAGGGCTTTTCATTTCTCTTCTGATAGAGAAAAAATACCTGTAATGCTGCAAAATGTAATGCTTTTAGTAAGCAATTGACCTAGTCAGTTTTTCCTAAACAAAATGAGAATACATGCTTATAAATATATCTTACACAGTGCAAGGAAGCAGCCGAAATATTTTTCTTATTCTCTGAAAAAGTCTTTAGCACCAAGTAATAAAATTTGGTGTGTACTGATCTTCTTTGCTTCAGGGTTAATTTCATGGATGATGAAATGAAAACTCTCCTTATAATGTACAAATCAGAGGTCATGATTTCACTAATTCCTCTTCTAACTAATTGCATTAAATGAACTACAACATACGCATTTAGGACATTACAATATAGTCTAGCATCAGGCATAGTGAAACTTTAACTGTCTTTCAGGTCCAGGGGTGTTCTTTGGAAGTACCATTAAAAAAATTAAAATTTATTTATAAACATGGTGAAGGGTAAATATATAGTAGGTAGATCTGAGCTAAAGTGGAATGAGAGAGTGCCACTGCACTCAACAAAATAAGGATGCACTCATATAAATATAAGCAAACAAGTAAGAACATTTTCATGAAGTTACTATGCCTTAGCAGAGATCCTGCAAATTGTTTGAGATTCTGTTATAAAAAATAGTGATGACTTAAGGTAGATGACTTTACTTTGCAGCCTCGGTAAGTTAGAGGCTTGCCTACTCATTTAATAGGTATCAGTGTAAAGAAACAAAGCTCCTAAGGTAGATGAACAAGTCATAAAATATGAACTTTGTCTTTGTTTGTAATTGTGTGACTGTTTAAGCCCTCACAGGAGGATAAGAACCTCTACCATTATTAGTAGGGTCAACAATATTGTTTATATGATTTTTCCTTCCTAGTACTTTTAGTACTTATTTTCTCTTCTGTGTAGCCTTAACTGCATCTATTTTAACCTAAGATATGCATCCATGAGCTCATTTTTGGAATCAGATTTCACAGTTGTAAATATTTGGGAATCAGCATGACTTACAAAGCTCATATTAGCAGTTATTTGAAAGCAATGTTGAATAAGTTCTAAATTTTCCCCTGTAGCCCTGACTACAGCATTCCCGTGTGTCCCACAGGAAGTGGTATAATATTTATCTCACTAGTTTCATGTCATGCAGATTCTTCAAACACCCAAAGGCTGGTTCACTAACTTGATAATGAAGATGAACAGTGTAACAAAGGCTGTAATACAGCATCAGTTAAAGAGATGCCATTCAGTAAACTTTAGCCTGAAGGCAAGTATGTAATTCACAAGTTCTGTGCTGTCAGTGCAGTGAAGGTGCCCCAGTGATGCTCTGCTGCACAGCACAGTAAAGCTTGAGACACAGATTCTGGGTGTAATCTTCAGATCATCCCTAACGAAGATCCTGTTAGTTGTCAGTATGGCAAGATGGTGATTGGTATGAGAGGACTTTGTGCTGCCTTTCTGCCACGGAACAATGGGGAAAAACAATTTCTTGTACAATTACCTGGAAATAAGCATGTTTCCATCATGGCTGAGTGGATTGCATCTGGGATTATATCTGAACTGAAATAGTCAGAATCAAGCTTTGACAAAGAGAAGCCTCTACTCTGTCATTTGCCACCAGCCCCTTTTTAATTATGTGTGACTGGAGGGGTTGGCATTGAAATGAATCTTCTCCTAATATTATCAGATCACTGCTGGAGTTTTTCACTAAACTATTCTAATTGCTTAAAACTTGCATTTCAATTTCTCATAAATACTGCCTAAAATCAATTCAGTCTCAGACAACATCTGCAACATTCACTGCAACTCGTTCCCAGAAAGATAGTTAATTCTTAAAAACTTAACAGCATCAGACTTCAGTTGCATGATTTAATAATCAAAATTTTAATTTACTCCCCCTTCCTCCCTTCAAAAAGTTTTAAGACAGGTTAACCTGTCAAAAGCATCACTGCTACTGATCCAGCTGAGGCAGAGAAGGAGCTTGTATATCCTCATTATTACCATAATTGGCATCTGGAATCTGTTCAATAATTCTGATTTACTTTGTAGCAGAGGATTATGACTGAATTTGGAGTACTTTATGGTCTGTAGACGCTTGTGAAATTCAAATATATAAACTGTCAGTTAAACATTTCATGAAAAGCCCTACCTTCTACTAATCCAAAGAAACATGAACAAGTGCTTGAGGGGATGAAAATCCACAACATGTTTTGGTAGCTAACCACTTACAGAAATATTAACATTCTTGGGCAGGTTTGCTCTCTGAGCTTCTGAAGTAACTTTGGAGCCAGCAGGATTCAGTTTCTAGCAGATTTCCAACATCCTGAAAAAAAATCAGTCAGAAGCCTCTAGTATTTATGAATTATTAATGCTGGCTTTCTCTACTTTTTTCCGTAGTTTTGCTTTTGTGTGCCTGTTCAGCTAAGTAATTCAATAGACTGATAGAGACATGAATAGATATGCTAATTAACACCATGGCTAACCTTTAAAATTCCTTAAAGCTGTCAGCTTTCAATGAAATATTTTCATTTTTCTTTTTCTGAACTGGAATACAAACATTATTTGTACACTTGGTGCCAGCAGGGGTGCCCCCAGGAATCAGCTTTTAAGACTTTTTTCATTGTGGAAAACAGTTTAAGAAAGGTGTCAATTTTACAATCCTTATTTATAGTCCCTGTCATGGGAATGTGTTCACGTTGTGCCAGTAGCTTCCCTCATTTCTCATTACAATTGTCATCTAAACAAGCTATGGAGATTTAAATACCTTACATATTATCCTCATGAAATAGAAAAATCTGAAGTGGGGGAAAAAGAGAGAGCAAAAGGGAGACTTGGAGACCTGAGATGATATACTAATATGTGTACTGAATGTAGAAGGAAAATTTCTTACTTTTAAACAACAATTCAAAACCACTGTTGATAAACTGAATAAAGGGCATACTCATTTTACAATCCCCACTTAACATTTGATAAGTTTTTCCTTCCAAAGATTTTAATGCATGAGAAAAAGAAAAGCATCTTTACAATCCAGCAGTTACTGTGTTATATCCTTTCTGGTCATTGCTAAACCATAAATGTAGATAGCCAGGAAACCAAAGTATTTGATAGGAGAAATTAAAGAAAACCCAGTATTATTCCTATTTGTCTGAGTCAAGCACCAAAACACAAGTAGAAGCAACCAGAGCCTAAATTCCAGCTTCTGTTAAAAGATAACTGAACTATTTACCTCTCTTCTATTTTTCCCCTTCCTCCTTTTATATTACAACTGAGTAAGAAGAATCACCAAACTTTGCCCAAGTTAAACACTGTGATTTCTGCATTCCTGTTCATATGAATAGGTACCCTGAAGCTAAATTCATAGCCTGCTTTGAGATTTGAAGTCACTCAGTCCTGTGAGGAACTCAGGCAGAGCTGTTTTGAAAATACCAATACTTTAGGTATATTCCAAATTGCAATTACAAAACTTGGATGAAAGCCTGAACTTTTGTTATAAATAAACACTTCTGCTCATGTTCACAAATATACTGCCTAAAGGATCTACAATTTGGGTCTGTTTTACTTGATTTGGGCATAAAAATTTGATCTTCGAAATACAGAGAATTTGTACACAATCATTGTGTTAAAAAACTGTGGGTTTGTTTTGTTTTGTTTTGTTTTAATACACATTAATATTATCCCAGCAGGGTAACTACACCAGAAAACTGACTTACTACTTCAAATGAAGCAGGCAAATTTTCAAAGTATAACTTGATTTTGATCATCGTTAGGCACAGCAATTAGGCTTCCTACAGCCAGGTGCTGTAAAGGCCTTGAGGTACCAACATGTCTGTCAAGGGCTAAGCAGCAAGTGAATACACTGACTGGAAAAGTGTAAGGCAGCAGTAAACATTCTCTGACCACACTACAAGCTATGTGGAGTCTTCCTTCTGCAGATATCTTTATTTTGGCTTCTGAGAAAATTATTCAAAATTGAATCCAGTCCCAGCTCTCTTGTAATTTGATAAGCAATCAGCAGATTTTGCAGAAATGAAAAACCTGCTTTTACACCCTGTGTGTGACACAATGATCTCATTCAATCCATGAACTCTGCTATAACATGAAAATGTAAAATATGTGCACTATATTACATAAAGAAAAGAATCTCAGGAATAAAATGCTTGTCATACCAGGCATTTTAAAGGAATAATTCAGGTTTTATTTCCTCTGTACATAGGAAGATTCAGTGAGACATTCCTCAAAGAAATTAAGGTTCCTCTCATGCTCAGGTAATAAATTGGTGTTACCATCACTTCTATGCATAGCAGACTTACTATAACAGTGAAATGAAGGTTTGAAAACAAAAGTTAGGTAATATTCACTTAGTTTCTTTTCCAACATTATTTGTATCACAAAGGCTCCTCTATCTGCACAATTTGCACTCTATCTCCTGTGTCTAGCTCATGTCAAATATGTTGAGTAATTTTCTCTTGACCATTCCTTCAAAATACTGAGGAAATATTCTTTCTTAGTCAACCATGATGTTTTGCTATGTGTTTGGCAGTTACTTCCAAACTTGACTTGTTTGTAAACAATTTCCTGACCTTCAGTTTGTTCAATTTAATTGTGGTTAGTTGAAAAGTATGGAAAAGATACCTATCTTTCCATGAGTGATGTCCAGTGAACAGCTTATCTGTCTGAATGTAGAATCAGTTAGTCCAGTAGAAAATTTTTCCTCTTTGTCCCACATGTTTCCTCTACTTCAGTATGACCAGCTCAGTCCAAAACAGTAAACCCAACCTATTCTGACTGCCATTGACACAGGCACCTTTTAGGAACTAAGTCTGGGTTGCAATATCCAGTCTTTCTAAAGATACTGAGAGGTTGTGAGCCTTTCTTAATGTTTTTGTAATTAATATAACTTAATCCAACTTTCTGCCTTGAGTAATATTTAAAAATTTTGTAAAACATAGGATTAGGTAACTGATTAATAGTATTTTCTAGGTAATTACCTCTTATTGTATTATTTTATATATAGAACAGGAAATAAAAAGAAAAAAGGCAACAAAACTAGACAGTACTTTTCAAGAAAGCAAACCTCAAGGTTACCATTTTTATAATAATCTTCTGAGCATCTCAGGCTTGTGGCCAATTTTGTCTCTCAACTTTATTTAATATTAATGTTACCAATAAATGACATTTTGCATTATGTTCTTTTGTCTAAAGAGTCACACAGGGCTGAAAAAAAAAGATACTACTCTTTGAAAGATAAAAGAATCTTCAACAGTTCCCACATAGTGCCAGAGACTGAACAAGGTCATTAAAACACCTCATTCCCCTGGTAATAGAGAAGGATAGAAGGATAGAACTGGAGGAACCGACCAAGGATTTATCACAGTGTAGCTCACATTATTGCATGTTTTTATTTTTTGAAAATAAAAGCTATACTTTTTTATTCTAATCCATTCACAATATTAGACCAGATTGACAAAACTCATAAGACAGAAAAATTGTTTAACAAGACCACACAGTAGCCAATCGGAGAACCAGGAACATATTGAACAACCTTGAAAAGCAAACTTCCACATTGTGCTCATTTTGAATCATTAATCAGTCAGAAATGAACTACATTACATACATTTAAAACTCCCACACTGCTCCTCCCAATGAAAAGTCTAAAAGACTATGCACCTCCTTTACAAAACATATGTGTAACTCCTTAAGGTAAAATTTTAAATTTCCAAAGTTAGAAAGCACAACCTGTTATTTTTCTAAGTTGAGTAAGATCAATATTACATTGTGTCTCCATTTATTATTTTAGTTTAGTTAACTACTGTGGCTTTTATGCTTACGATTTTTATGGCAATTATCACATATGCCCATACTTTATTTTAGAGAAAGGGTCTCATACCTATAGTTAGTCAGAGATTTGAAGTCATTGATAATTCTCTAATGGGACTTTAAATCTTAGCTCTCCAGAAACTATACAAAGCTATATGAGGTAGGAAGTGGGTAACAGTGAGATGAGTCACAAATTCATAAAATCCAACAGTGTTAATAGTAAGTGGAATATTGCAAAATCATATATATATATACACATATATATACAGAGAGAGAGAGGGGGAGAGAGTGACAGAGAGAGAAAAAGAGAGAGAGAAAAAGAGAGAGAGAGGATTCAAGTATTCTCTGTCCCATTCTGCTGCATTTCTGCAAGTCTCTGGACCATGGTAGTTACCAAAAATATTATTCTAAAGGACTGCAGCCCCTTGTTCTTTTCTAGCCCAACAGATAATTATTTCTTTTGTTCTATAAAATTTACACAAGACATTATCTCAAGAAAGAATAGTTGAGAACAGGCTTGTCAAGAGTGAATAATCTCATCCCACTTTCCTTTTCTCAACCCTTCCACATCTGCTCATGTCTGTGAGGCTACGCCACTTGTTTTAGATTTTGGTTGCTTACCTTACCTCTCAAAGCACTGAGCTTTGAGAACTTGTTTTTCCTGCTAGAAATATTACTGAAATAAAATTTAAAAGTTCACCTCTTTAATTTGTGAATGGGAATTTGGGTTCAAGCTGAATAATTTGAAATAGAAATTGTTGGTTTACTATGCATAGTTATGATCAACAATTTTCAAGCCCCACAGTAATCTTCTCCTACAAGTTCCAGATGGGCACACAGTATTGGAATACTACGGCTCTAAAACAGAATTCGCCAGGTTTGTAAATCATCATAAAACCCTACACATATTTAGTTCTATGAAAATATACCGCACTGGGGGAGGCAATGTATAAATAAATATATTAAACTCCATCACAGCTGTGCGACTTCATATAGCAGATCACAAGAATAAGCAGAAATATTTGATTGCTTGGATGCTGCTGGCATTTGTGATATTCAAGAAATTGCCTATTCACTTAATTCTCTTGTTAACTCTGACCTTCCAGACGTTCATTTCAAATCAAATTGTGTTATTCTGATCATGCTATCTACATTGACATTTCTATTAAAAAGAAAACTCATTTATTTGACAAAATCTCAGCATTAAGATATCCAATCCCACATGCTTTGTACCCCTCTAGTGTGTTAAATGATATGATTTGTTATCACTCACAATGTATATAAGAGTTATACTTTTGCAATTGATATGGATATGGTTGCAACAGTCAAGAGAGATGAGATTAAAGGATGAAAGCATTCAATATCAGTAGCAGAAAAAAAGTCACATTAGAAGAAAATGTGCTTTCTTTTATTTCCTCTTCCCTAAACCTACTGAGTCATCATCCTTTCCTTAATAAAACTTCAAGACTGTAGTGGACAGACATAGAAAAAGGTGGAGCAAGTGTAGGAAGAGAGAAACAGGCTACCAAGAAAAATTATGAATTATTTTTCTGAGAAGGGCTGTATTTGCAGGAAGAGGTATTTGGTACTTGATTCTTAAATGAAAAACGTAAAAAATATTTCTGAACATGCACCAAGAGGAAGCCAAATTTCCAGGAAACCCTGGAAAAAAAAAGGGAATAGCATAAGTTAGACGAAGATATCATCAAACCAGCACAATCTCATTGAATGAGAATCAGTGCCACTAGCTGAACTGTTTGTAATGAAAGGGACAACCTATGTCAGTGAAGGTAGGAGGACTTTCCACCTGAAATAAGCTATGGAATTTGGGTTGAGGTCACATGTGATGGGTTGACTTTGGCTGGATGCCAGGCACCCACCAAGCTACCATATTGCTCCCCTTCCAAGCTGGACAGGGGAAGCAAAATCAGATGGAAAACAACTCATAGGTTGAGATAAGGCAGTTTGCTAAAGCAAAAGAGAAGTTTGTACATGCATAATCAAAAAGAAAAAAAAATTATTCTCTACTTTCTATTAGCAGGTGATGTTCAGTGTTCAGCCACTTCCCAGGACGCAGGGCTCCAGTATGAGTAGAGGTTGCTCCAGAAGGCAAATATTGGAAATAACAAATGCCCCCCTTCCTCCTCCTTAGTTTTATATCTGAGTGACACCACATGGTATGGAGTTCCCTTTGGTCAGTTTGGGTCAGCTGGCCTAGCTGTGTCCCCTCCCAGGACCATCCCCAGCCTGCTGATGGGGCAAAATGTTGAGAGATATGGCTGATGCTGTGCCAGTGTTGCTCAGCGGTAGCCAAAACACTGCTGTGTTATCAGCACCCTTCCAGACACCAATGCAAAGCACTGTGAGAGCTGCTGTGGGAAAATTAACTCCAGCTCAGCCAGAACCAGCACAGGACATCACATCAACAACTCTGTATTTTGGTCTTCACATATCTTCTGATGATGTTTGCGTTGGAAGGCAGATAAATTCCAACCCAAATAATTATCTTCTGAAAAAGATCTTTCTAAAAATCCTCAAACTATAGTTTGCGTTCAGTATGGTAGTAATCTTCCTGCCTTCTTTCCAAGAGTAGTGTATGATGGTGAGCAGCTACTCTGTTCCACCTAAGGAATGGTTGCATTTCACTTAACAGAAAAGTGAATTGTTTAGTGATCCTTATTGTTTTCAGAATAATTTTCTAGCAGTTAGATTGGTCTTGTAAATCACTTTAAAATTCTACATACAAAACACACGGCTTCAATTTACACCAATACATAGATGAACTGGGTAAATATACAAGTAAGAACAAAAATATAATAGATGACTGTACAGATACTTTTACCTAGTAGGATATTACATTGCAGCTTCAAATTCCTAGATGTAAAGAGAAAAACCCCAACTTACTAGAGGAAAGTTACTTTTAAACAACTTAATTAATTTAAGTTGCACATCAAATTATGCTAGTGGGTATAAGTATAGAAATGTCTCAGTAGACTATTAAACTGTAAAAAAATACTGCCTAACCCAAACAGCATAATTTATACATATTTCAGTTCCTATATTATCTTTATCATACTCCTTTCGCATAGGGCAGCAAAAAACCCAATATACAGAGGTTAATTTAGGTAAAAAACTACCACAATTCACAATTGCATTAGCACCTATTAAGAGTCATTGTTCATGGAAATTTTAATGATACATTCTAGAGTGAATAAAAGCAGAAGATGATTAGGAGTAAAATTGTTTCCATGTATGCTGACAGAACTGCTGAGCATAATTATATATTTCTAGGGCAACCTGTTTGGAGTTTACTCCATAATTTTATGTAAATTTTGAACTACTTCATTTTTTCAGGTTAAATGCTAATATGTTATTTCATTTCTCGGTTGAGTCGCAGGAGTACTAATGGACACAGATTGCAATTGATGGAACAGGCATCAGATAAAAGTCTAGAAGCATTTCAGAATAACAAACTTTTAATTTCTTGTTTTCTACTGCCACATTCTTGTTCCTGAACAAGCTGCCAAAATTTTGAATCAGTTACTAGATATTAGCCGTATTATATATATTGAGAGCAAAAATCCATTTCAAAGAAAATATTCTTTTGGGAAAAGTATTTTATTTTCCCCTCCTTTTCCTCATTTATTCACTGCATGATGCAGGCTTAACTCAGCTTATACAACTTCATGTAATACACTTGCAGTAATCTGTACAACATAAAAAGGCAAGCAGAAAAAAAGAAAAATCAAATACTCTGAAGACAAATATGTGGGATCAGAGCTGTTGAAAAACCTGCCTGTTTAGATTTGCCCAGGCTTCAGTGAATTATACCACTGAAATCTTGTAAAAGCCAGTTGATTCTTCATTAGATTCATACTGGAAGACAAAAATAAAGGAAACTTGTAGGCTATGTATGAAAACAAAATTAAAATTAAAAGAAAGGCAGGCAGGAAGGCACGAAGGCAGAAAGGCAGCCAGGCAGGCAGGAAGGCAGGAAGGAAAGCAGGAAGGAAGGAAGGCAGGCAGGCAGGACGGCCGGCAGGACGGCCGTC
>VXAX01006303.1:894952-1050528 GCA_013399835.1 Leptocoma aspasia | reverse complement strand
CAGGGCAGTGATCCCCTCCCAGCCGGCACCGCCGGGGAGGGAGGGAGGGAGGGAGGGAGGGAAGGGAAGAGCCACTTAGCACCTATTTTCTCCAGGTTTTTTTTAACTTTTGACCTTTTCTTCAATCTCCTCCATCCTCCATACTCCAAATAAATATGCTCAAACTGAGAAGGGATCACCACTATCCACAGCCTGACAAGAAGTTCACACTCTCACATCCCACTAGAAGGGATATGTAAGCTTTTTTTAATGATAGACACCATTTTAATTTCTCCATATCTGCCTTGTTTTACTCGCCTTGTACAGTTGCTCTCAGGGATGCAGAGAGAAAAGAAAACCCGCAGTAGCAGATGTTAATTTCTCCACTGTTATTTGGTAATAAGATATTTCGGACCAAGAACAACAGCATTGCTTGGATCCCTATAACCTCATTATTTTGTTGGACCTTATGAACTGACATACCAGCCTTTCAGCAACATAAATTTGATTACCATGAACAAGCTTAAGAGATCTGAGTTATACCTTAACAAAAAGCTACTGTCAGGAAAATAAGGCTTTAAAAACTCTAAAATACTAGGCTACAAGAAGACATCATGTGAATCTTTCTGAGCAGATGCTGGGAGGAAAAATCAGTCAGCTGTTCTTTAGACCTTTTTGAAGAAAGGTTTGATCAAAGCACTGGACAAGGAGGTTGTTGGGAAGTGTCCTTGTGCTGAAACACTGATTTCTTGACTTTGCCTTACAAGCTGTATGCTTCTGATCTTTCCCAATTATGGGCTTATCTTTCTTTCCCTTCTTGCTACAAATGAATCAGAGTCTTATCTGTCCCTGTAGCAAACAAGTGAGATTGTAGGGTTTAAAGACTCTCTAGGTTGAATTATCTGTATTACTGGAAGAGAGATGGAGAAGTGAAGCTAGTTTGATAAATTATAACAGTGAATGTTTAAGCAAGTGTACAAGTGTAACGATGATACTTTCTACAAAATAATCCATTTCTGCTTAGCAAATAATTTTTAAAATAAATAAAATCATCAGCTTGGTCATTAACAGTGGCAACTGCTCAGTAAATAGAAAAGTGGCTTTGTTTCCCTGAACCATATTACGTGTCTTGTGACATAGGGTGGATATGTAGCTAAATCTCCACATTGAAATATAGTTTTCTCCAGCAATTAATTTCAAAAAATGTGCCACTCACATGATCCTAGAATTTATCATTATGAGTGCACAACATAGCTAAGAGAAGGTATCTGAAAATGAAAAAAAGAAAAAAAGTAAGAGGAAAATTTTCTGTTCCTGCTCAATTTTTTTTTCATGTTTAATATATTATGATCCTAAATAAAGGAAAATATTGTTTATATACAAAGCCTCTTTCGAAGGAATTAATTTCAATTTAATTATATCCAGTTTTGAATAATTTCCCATTAGAAAAGTTGTGTTTGCTGATATCACAACAGCCCCATAACAAGAATTTCTATTTAAACTTCCTACTTTTACTTCTTACTGGTATCCACATGTAGCTATCCCCTTTCTTAAATTCCATCTCTACTGTACTTCACAGACTACTTTATTCTAAGCAGTAAAGAATATTTTATATTTAGTCACAAACATTACAGCTTTATTAGTATGGCAGTTATCATGGACCTTATATAAAATCAATTATTGGTGAAAATCTTTGTGGAACTGATCAAACAAAAAGGCCTCTTTGCAAACCAGTAGGCAGATGATTGATTGGTTTGAATGAGAGCATATGCCAGAAGAAGATAATGTTCCTAGTACCTTAAAATCCACAAATAGCATTTTGAATTATTTCACTAATACATAGTCACAGTATTGAAAAAAAAAGCCAAATACTGATTTTTTACTCTAAATTGCACATAACAAGCCTGTCAAGCATTTATTTGGGATTGGTGTAATGTATGTTGAGAGAAATTTATGTCTACGGTTAATTTCTGTATAATATGCTTATCCCCTTTTTTTTCTTTTCCTCCTCAATCATGAATCTTTATCACAACACAAATTAAAATAAAGTTCTTGGTTACATTTTAAATTCATAAATCATTCCTCTGTATTTGCCACTTTGATATTTCCCTCTTTGCACCTTGTGTGTCCTTCAGGCAGAGTCACCCAACAATCACCCAACAATCCCAATAATCACCAAATAGGATACAGATCCAAAAGATCTAGTCCGTTTTCCTTTATGCTCATAGAATCAACTGTGCTGGTGATATCCAGAGGAAAGAGAGGGTCTTTAATCTATTTAAAAACAATCAGAAAAACTTCCTAGCTTCTATAGTACATTGTTTTTTTATGACATCCAATCTGAACTTTCCAATGCTAATCTACTCTTTCCTAGTGTGACTTTCGTGCACTTGTGAAAGAGAATTCATCCTTAGGAATATGAAGACCATCATCATACCTTCCCTCAGCCTTGTCTTCTGTGAGCTAAACAAACAATGTGTCCCAATGTCTGATCACACAACAAAAAAAAGCCACAACCTTAAGCTTAAATAAAATTACTTCTATTCAACTTTTACTTTTTGTTTGGGGTCCTGCCACTGGGCATCACTGAGAAGAGCTTTGCTCCATCTTCTTTAAACATTTCCATCAGATATTTATGCACTCTGTTAAGATTCCCCTGAAATTTTATCTTCAGTCTGAAGAGTCACAGGTCTCTTGACTTCTCAGTATGTCAAATACTTCAAAGCTTTCAAGTTTGTGACCACTTACTGGATTCACTGCTGGATGTCCACACGTTTCTTGTACCTGGGAGCCAAGATCTGGACACAGCACTCAGGTGCGTCTCACCAGAGAGCAGGGATTATCTCCATCCTGCCTGCTGGTGAGGCTCATCCTAATGCAGCCCAGAAAGCTGTTCACCTTTTTTTCCAGAGGGGTGTATTGCTGGGTCACAGTCCACTTGTTCACCAAGATTCTAGGGTCTTTCTCTGTTAGTTCCTTACCATTTAAGTAGCCCCAGTCTTGTATTTGTGGACAGATTTATTTTTATGCAGGGTCAGGACTTTTCATTTCCCCTTGTTGAATTTCATGAGGTTCCTATCAGCACATTTTTTCTGCCTGTTGGCATCCTCCTGGAGGGCAGCACAGTCAGTTGTTATATCAGCCACTTATAGTTGTGTATCATCTGCAAACTTTCTGAGGGTGTACTCTACAATAGCATCCAACTAAGTAATAAAGAAGTACTTTATCCAGTAAACTTGGGACACAGTACAAGGGATAAGGGTTCTGATTAGTGACCTCCAGATGGACTTTGGGCCACTGATGAGAACCCTTAGAGCCTCACAGTTCATCCACTTTTCAGTGGACCTCAAGATCCACTTACCTACTTGATATTTCCTCAGTTTGTTATAAGACAGTGTTAAATGCCTTCATTTCTATTTGCGATCAGCTATATCTAACTGATATCCTAATCTTTCTTGTATTTAATAATTGCACCCTCCAACTTTTTCCATCTTGTATGTCTGCAGTTGATCATTCCTGCCCACTGATTTTCACCTTAGATTTTCTAGTTGTTCTTCCATGCCAACAGAGGTGCATTGGTTTCAGGCCAAAATCGCTGGACAAGCTTGACCTTCAACCGCAATACCGGAACAAAACCAAAAGAAACCCAAAAAAAAGGCCAAAAAAACCCCAAAGAAACAAACAAAAAACCCAACATGCAAGAAACCTCAGAAATATTCAGATGTGCTATAATAAAACCACTACTCACAAGTGCAGTAAATCAAATGTATCAAATGAGTACAGCTACAAACACTGTCACTGCTGTAATTTTGAACCTGTCAGCATTTCTGCTTCCTCTGAACAGCTTAGATGGGCCACATCGCCAGAGCTCAAAAGTGACACACAAATTGCCAGCCAGGGCACTATTTTCTTTTAAAAGCTCCAATGGATTTGTTACAATGGAGTTACTGAGGGGAAAACTCTGTTCCCAGTTCAGTAAAATGAAAGAGTTAAAAAGTGTTCACTCATGGATACATGTTAGGAATAAACCTCCTACCAGGTAAAACATGGTGAAGGAAGACAGAGTGACAGAGGACTTCAGTGGCAGAAAGCTGCGTGTTAAACCTCAGCATCTCCCACATTTAGTTTTGTACCATTTTTGCCTTTTGTCGTGGCTTGACCCTGTCTGGATGCCTGTTACCCACCAAAGCCTCTCTATCACTCTCCTTCTCAACTGGACAGGAGAAACAATATATAAAAAAGGTTCATAAATTGCATTAAGGACGGAGAAGGTTCAATCACTGACTACCTTCACAAGCAAAACAGACCTCACTTGAAAATATTAATTTAATAAAAACCAGAGAAGGATAATGAGAAGTAAAACAAATCTTAAAAACACCTTCCCCTCACCTCTCCCTCCTTCCTGGGCTTAACTCTATGCCTGATTCTCTACCTGAACCTCCTGCAGCAGTGTAGGAAGATGAGAAATGAGAGTTGTGATATGAGAGTTTCTGTCACTACTTTGTCTTCAGTGAGAGGAGTCCTTTCCCTACCCCAGTGTAGGGTTCCTCACACAAATAACTTCCCTGACAAAATAGAGTCCTCCACAATCTTCTCCAAAATACATCCTTCCCACAGGGCGAAGGACAGTTCTTCATTAACTGCTCCAGCATGGGTCCCTTTCCACAGGGTGCAGTCCTTCAGGAACAGGCTGCTCCAGTGTAAGTGTCCTGTGATGTCACAAGTCCTGGCAGCAAATCTGATCCAATGTGGGCTTTTTCATGGAGCCACAGGTTCTGCCAGAAGCTTGCTGTGACATGGACTTCCCAAGGGAGAGCAGACTTCCTCAGGCATCCACCTGCTCTGTTGTGGGGCTCTTCCATGACTTCATCACAAGGTGCAGGGGAATGTCTGCTCCAAAACCTGCACATCTCCTCCCCTTCCTTCTCCACTGACCTTTGTATCTGCAGAGCTGCTTCTCTCACATATTCCCACCCCACTCTTCTCTGGCTGCACTACTTCTGCATAGTAATTTTTCCCCCTTAAATATATTATCGTAGGGGCATTATTACCACTGCTGATCGTCTCAGCTTTGGCCAAAGGTGGGTCTGTCTTGAAGCTACTGGCACTGGCATTGGCTCTGTTGAACGTGGGCGAAGCTACTATGAGCTTCTCACAGAAGCCACCCCTGTAGCCCCATATGAGACGAGATGCTAGAGACAGGGGGAAGATCCATCACAAGTTTGTGGCTATCATACATACCATAAACTTATCAAATTCACAAATCAGGCTCATTTCAATACTTCCCAGAGAATAAGGGAGGAAAATTTCTCTCAAGTGTATATTTTTGGTTTCTCAAGAGAAAAAAAACACTAAACCCTTGAACTTCTTGCTTAAGTCTGTATGATGATTTGAGCAATGAGAGAAGGTACGGTATTTTTTCTGTAATACTTAAAACAATACATCTCTGAACACAGATGCATTAAAAGGACTGAAGAACTGTTTAATGGTGATGCCATTTATGGCAGAGGAGCAATGTTCTGAACATATTTCAGTGTATTCAGACCCACATAGCTGCAACACATCTGTATCGTGGCTCTGTAGAAATTCTAGCAAAACTCAGCCTCCAGTGATTTAAGGTATTCTTTTAGTGGGTTTCCTCTCCTGTCTGAATGAACTGCATAAACCCGTAGACTTCTGAGGAGAGACTATTGCATCTGTGATGTGAAGATAGACATTTGTCACTTTTCCCAACAAGCCTTATAATGTCTCTCTATTTTCTAACAGTCAGTAGACTGCCTCTGAACCAAAATTGTTGATTCTGAAAAATAACATTTCACAGCCATTTCACAGTTGCAAAGTAAAGCAAACACCTTCTAGTATTACAGTACATATCTTAATAATCAATTCATCTGCAATGGAACTATACATAGAATCTGGCCTTTACCAAATGTAATGTACCTAAATCTGAGAGGGCTTGGAGGTCAGGGCAGATACTCTATCTTCTATCAACTGCACTTCTATTAAGAGTCATGACATACCTCCAGTCACTATGGAAAGAAGACCCTCCAAAACCAAAGTGCTAGGACTGACTGTCCATCTCATTTTTCAAAGGGGCTGAAACAATCCTCAAAAACAAACTCTCAAGTCTGTTTCACCAAGCCTTAACACAATTATTATCTCAAGTCATCTATACTAGCTATTCATCTATTTAAATCATGATAGTGAAAAGGGCAGTATTATCCTGTCACTTATGGAAAAACTGCAATAGACTGGTTGTAGAAAAGAGTAAGATGATACAAATTATGCTGACTAGATCTTGAACGATGAACAGTGGACTAGTAGGGTGCAAGGGAAGAAAAGCTTCACTTTTTACAAACTTGAAAAGGCTAGAAATCAGCTTTCAAACCTTGGGAAATATTAAGGATATAAATGAGCTAACACCTCCTGCTGAGAGAGGATAGCACATCACCTTCAGATGTGACACTGCAGCCTGCGCTGCCACCCACAGCCTGGTAGCTAGCAGTTCCTGGTACTCAAGACAACTCAAGACATTTCAGGGACATTCTCTCATGAGTTTCTTTGTGGGAGTTGATTCACCTCCTGGCCCTTGAAGCAGAGCAACTAATGCTGTTTAATGAAAACTGCAAACACACTGTTTAGCAGTTTGGGGATTTAGTTTTTTCAGTGTGGAAACACTGACTGAACCACTGTTTCCTCTGTGGGGTTTGCTAAGGGTTTGGCAGGAATCTGGTGATATTTTCATTTCAGTCTAATTCATATTCCTTGGCAGCTGGGCCTTGTAAAAGCCCAAGAAGCTTCAGCTTGCTCACACTGAAAGTTAGGGTGCCTAGGCAGAAAGAAAAGGCTAAGCTGGGTTGCTGCACTATGTAAACAGCCAAAGGACCAGCATCTGTCTAGCTTTCACAGTGCCACTTAAGCTTTTATTTAAGAAAACATTCCTGGGAGAAATGAAGGAAATGTCTATTCTCAGTCTTTGCCGCTCTGATATTAGTCCTGAGCCCGAACCGTTCCCTTTTGGTCCATTGGACTTGTCACTGAAAGCCTTCCTTGCCTCACTCTTCAAAAGAAAGACCTATTATCCTCAGGACAACTGGTTCCCTGATCTGATGGACAGGGACAGGAACCAGATTAGATCGAGGACGATCTAATTAGTGACTTGCTCTGCCACTTAGACACTCAAAAATCTATGGGGCCAGATGGGGTTTACCCAAGGGTATTGAGGTAGCTGGCAGACGGGCTTCCCAAACCATTGTCCATCATTTATCACAATTCCTGGTCATCTGGTGAGGTCCCAGACAACTGGAGATGTGTCAAAATGTGCCTATTTACAAGAAGGTTCAGAAGAAGGATCCAAGGAACTACAGGGCTGTCAGCCTGACCTCAGTGCCAGGGAAGTTTATGGAACAGATCATCTTGAGTAATGTAAATAGCATGTAAACAACAACCAGGGGATCAGGCTCAGCCAGCAGAGGTTTAGGAAAGGCAGGTCCTGCCTGGCCAACCTGATCTGCTTTTATGACCAGGTCACCTGCCCAGTGGATGGGAGGAGGCTGTGGATGTTGTAAAGTAAAGGCTTTGATACTTTAATACTCTCTCCCACAGCTTACTCCTGGGAAAACTGGCAGGCCAGGCAGGTCGTGGCTCGAACAAGTGCTCTCTTTGCCGGGTTAAAAACTGGCTGGGATAGCTAGGGCCAGGGAGTGTTGGTGAATGGAATTACATTCAGTTGGTGGTCAGTCACTAGAGAGTTTTGCCAACTCAGAACTGGGTCTGTCTGTTCAAAGCCTTTATTAATGACATGGACAAGGGAATCAAGTGCTCAGAATGCTGGTAGGTGACTGTAGGTTGGGTAGGAATGCTGATCTGCTGGGGGATAGGAAGGCCCTGCAGATGGACCTGGACCATCTGGATCTATGGGCCTAGGCCAGCAGTGTAAGATTCAACAAGATAAAATGCCAGGTCCTGCACTTTGGTGAAAACTACCCCATGCAGCTCTGCAGGCTAGGGGCAGAGTATTTGGAAGGAGGTTCAGCAGAAAAGGACCTGGGGATGCTGAAAATGAGTCAGTGTGTACCCAGGTGGCCAAGAAGACCAGAGGCATCCTGGCCTCTATCAGAAATAGCATGGCCAGCAGGACCAGGGCAGTGAATGGCCTCATGTCAAGTACTGTGTTCAGTTCTGGGCCCATCACTACAACAAAGACATTGAATGAGGTGCTGGAGCATGCTCGGAGAAGGGAATAGAGCTGCTGATAGGTCTGGACCACAAGTCATGTGAGCAGTGACACTTGTGAGGTGTTTAACATGGAGGAAAGGAGCCTCAGGGGAGACAAACTCTATTGCTCTCTACAAGCACCTGAAAGGAGGATGTATTGAGGTGGGGGTCAACCACTTCCTACAAACAACCACCAACAGGACAAGAGGCAATGGTCTCAAGCTGCACCAGGGGAGTTTCAGTTTGGACATCAGGAAAAATTTTGTCACTGAAAGGGTGGGCAAGTGTAAAAACAGTTTGCTCAGGGAGGTGGCAAAGTCATCACCCCAGAAGTGTTCAAGAACAATTGGACATGGCATTTGGCATGCTTGGGGCGATGGTGTTCAGTCAAAAGTCAGACTTGAATGTCTTGGGGGTCTTTTCTTACCTTGGTAATTCTATGACTCCATGAATCTATGATTCTGTGATTTCCCATATTGTTTTCTTTACAGACAGATAAAAGGGAGAAGGCTATCCTGTGCAAGAATCAAGGCAGAGTACTTCACTCCCTTTACCCTTTATTAGCATGCACAAGCACTAGGCAATACAAGACGTTAAAAGAAAAAATCAAAAAAGTATGACCACATTTCTTTACCAGTTCAGGGTACTCACATGCCTTAACATTGGCTGTGGTACAAGGGTGTGCATAGAAAGAACTAGGCTGAGAGAAAACAGTGAAGCTTTTGCTGTAGATTGTATGAGTTGGCAGAAGTTGTTGATCACTCCTCCAGCAGTAGAAAAAGGAGGAAGCGGCATATCAGATTTGTCTCCTGTGGCCACCTTAATAAACAGGCATGTCCTTGTGCAGTCAACCAGTAGGAAACATCCACTTTCTCTGCTTCATAAAGATCCTTATTATGTTAAAATAATTTAAGCAAAGAATTGAAGGAGTTTGGTTTGGTTTGGTTTGGTTTGGTTTGGTTTGGTTTGGTTTGGTTTGGATTGGTTTGGTTTGGTTTGGTTTGGATTGGTTTGGTTTGGTTTGGTTTGGTTTGGTTTGGTTTGGTTTGGTTTGGTTTGGTTTGGTTTGGTTTGGTTTGGTTTGGTTTGGTTTGGTTTGGTTTGAAGAATAATGCCAACGGATTATGTTACTTTAATCCTAACCTCATATGGATGAAAAGTAAAACATTCATCATCTTCATACAGAACTCATGTATGTGTGAGGAAATTTTCTATGAGGAAATTTTCTTGAGGTTAAACAAAATTCACCATTAAAAATAAATAACTGAATAATCTAAATAAATAAAAATTGATGTTGTGGCTTTTTTTCCAGATTACTTTCACAGAAGCAGAAAATAAACTGTTACTTACATAATGAGAGTAAAAAAATCCTCACAAAACAGATAAAGCAGAAATAGAAAACAATTATTAAAATTCATCCATATGCCCCTACAATTGCCTGGCCTCACTTTTGTTGTGCATCTCTTCTCCATATTATATCTTCTGTTTTTATTAACAATATGTTATACACAAAATATTACATGCAGTATAATTTGAGCTTCTAAATGTGTGCTTGGGTAGGATGACTGTGTCTATTGAGACTCCTAGATTACTCCTATTAGGGAGTGAATGTCATGCTATTTGTCATCCAAAAGGTAATTTTCTCTAGACTTATATTAAGGTTTCATATTTTATGATAACCTCTATATTATGTTGATCTGGGCATTTTTCATGAACCCATTCATCAGACAGGTATCTCCAGCAATAACTGCAGCCCTGCAACATTTTACTTGTTTTCAAGATGAATAAGATTTTTTCTTTTTTCAGCTGCATCAGTAATACCAAAGGAGCATTTAAGTCGCTGTGATCATGCCAGTAAAATTACATGACAATCTTTGTACATATTAAGAAGTATATATGTAGGAGTTAATTTAGTGATTTTAGAAAATACTGTATCAGAAGGGAATCATATTTATCCTGGAGTAAATGTGGCTGCTTTGTAACCACCAATCTCTGTCTGGCCCAGAATCCAACACCAATACATCCAAACAGTGAAGAGGCACAGTGTCTATGATTTTTGATGCAGTTCAATATGATTCATTTAGATGGGTCAATGGCAACTGTGTGTGAAGGGATGACCATGCTTGAATTAACTGCAAATTCTGATTTACACCTGGCAAAGCATGAGGAGGAGACACTCTTAAAAAGAAGAGTTTGCTTGATCTAATTAATAAGCATTAAAACAATTTGCAAGATGTCAGATACTGCTTAGAAATTGTACCAAAGCTTCACAGGATAAGGGTCAGGGACTGGCTCCAAGGATGGCTTACTCAGTGATAATTAACCTTTTGGATTCCTCTTAGATTTCATAGCAACTTGTGATCCTAATTGAAATGAAATTGTGGGAGGCAGAGAAAGATGGCTCTTGCCAAACTATAAACTGCAATAAAATGCAGCAGATATAGCCATGCACGCTAATTTCTTCTTGCAGAGCACTCTGAGGAGCTGATACAGACACTAAATCAAATCCACAGGTTTATCTGACTAGGTGAGGCCTCAGCACTCCAGTCAAGAAGCAAAACAGATGCAGATCCTTTTGCCAACAGAATGCATTTCCCATGGATAAAGGGAGCAATCTCCTATTCCCTCAGGTGCTGCTCTGTGCTAGTAATCAGTGAGCCTAACAAAAAAACCCAGCTGCTCTCACCTCAGATGAAGAAAACACAAACTAATCTAAAAAATCAATCTAACATTTCCTATAGTCTCTAATGTGGAGCAGTCAATTCTTTTCTGCCTCCTCCCCTTTTTTACATAATAAAAATCTACCATCCCTGTCATCCTCAATATGTCGTAAGCCAGCAAGTGTAAATGCAGTCATTCATATAATTTGAATGATAATTGAAAATAAGCGGAAAAGGAGGATAAATTTATCAAACTTGTGAGAATATTCTAGGAAAAAAGGAATTTCCTGAAGTAACTGTCCTTGACCTGGCTCTTTAATCGAGTGAAATTTCATCACTTTATCTAATATCATGCTTCATGCTTCAGGCTCCCAGCAATTCTATTTTAGTGTGGTCTAATGGGCAGCTGACACATCCACTCAGCACCAGACTGCATAATATGTGCTGACACACTGTGTGGTGAGCACCCTATTGAGAGCTGTTTATTTGTGCCTGGCAAGGAAAAATTTCATCCAATAAAGTCTCTTCATAACAATTTTAGTCTCAGTTTTCAGGGCCTCCACAGGCTGCACATTTCAAGAGGTTCAGAAGCACTTGCGGGGCAATTCAGTCGCTTATTTGGGTGGCTGTACATTATCTGACTTTAGGTGAGAGGTTGTGAAAGCACTGGTTATGGTTGTCTGAAACCTGAATCTAGATAGTGTAATGAATAGTGTCATTCTAACTGCTTTGGAGCCAGCTCTCCTCAGAAACCCTGATTCAATTTGATATTCTGAGGTTAACGCACTGTATTGGGACTGAAAATAGGAATGCACACAAAAAGCTTTTATATTTATTCAGTTCAGTAAGCATGGCAAACTCATCAACAGCTATTTGTAAACTGTAGAATGGTGGGACTTATTTTGATGTACTGATTTATGCTTGCTGTTTTTCCTGCAGCATTGCTTTACAGTAAAAATGGACTGAAAGGAAAAAGCAGACATGGCTCTCAACATAATAGCAGATGACATTATCATAAAGAAAGGAACATGAGAAAATAAAGGAATGACATAATCACAGAGATTCTGACCTCTTAACCTCATGTAGAAATTAAATTTGCTATATAGAGACCAAGGAATACACTTCCTATACATACATAAAGAGCTAAGATATTAAGATAGTTGTTTTTATTTATTAGTTGTGGAGAAATAAGTAGACTGTAAAGCAAGTTATATGAGTACACTGATAAGAGAAAAAATTAAGGGCCCAAAAAATGTGTTGATTAAAATTAATGTTTCATCAAGCCATCCACACTGAAACATATACCAAAATTATATCTAGATATACAATTACTGATCAGCTAAGTACTTGGTGTGGGAACCAAATTTATTTCAGAAACATTGTGGGGAAAATGATTCTCTAAGTCTATGAAAACCATTTCAGAACTTTTATCTAACCTTAATATGTGTATTACATAACATATGTATTTTCTACAAGGAACTACATGACATAGCCACATAGAGAATGCACATGTATTATTCACAAGCCTATCTTGCAGGAAAGGTGCTTTGACCTTGATAGTATTAGAAAAGTAACCTCAGCTTTTTCTCTTACTTTAGAAAATTTGAAGTCAGAACCTTTAATAATTGGGAAAAAATCACTAGAAAGTTCTGCAAATAGAAAAAAAAATCAAACCTCATAATAAACTTTCAGACATCAATTATATTCACCTCTGATACACATTTCTAGAATGAGAAATGTATATTTTTGGATTTAAATGTTACTTTACTAGAGAGTGTCTAGAGACTTAGTGAAGAACCTATGTACTTAACTAACCATTTAGAACTGCAGCTAGGAAGGACTCAAATGGGTAAAGGCTGTTTCTTTTTTTACTTTTTTAAGAAAATAAAGTTCTGAGGGGGCAAAGCCAATTTTCAGCACTTCAGATTTTGCAAATTCAGATTCATTATTATCTGTGTCAAATTTTATTTGCTTGTTTTGCATAACTGATTGTTTTATTGAAAAACTTTACATTAAATTCTCCTTTTACCCCAAATAGAAAACAGACACCAAGAAAATAATATGTACTAACAAACTGCTTGTCTCAGTTAGCACTATCTCCCGTGTTTCCACATTATTGGCATGTAAGAAAAGATTCCATGACTAAAGACAGTTTTTAAATAAGACAACTGTTCATACAATTTGCTACCAATATAGTTAATATCTCCATTCAATGAATGCATGCTTATTTGAATGTACACACATATGCAGGCATGCATTTATCTTTATCACACCTTTATGCAAATAGGCTAGTACATGATACAAGCATGGAAGTCTCTACTGTGAAAATATAAAATTAATGTAGAGGTAAAGTAAAATAAGAAAACTTTATAAGTGCTGGAGCTTCAGTCCTTACTGGAGCATTAATTTAGCCATCTTGCACAGACTGGGAGCTGTATTTTCAGTGCTTGTATAATACTTGTCAATCTTTATCACAAGACAAAGAGCATACAGCATGATCTAAATAATATTGTCAAGAAGAACCTCAGTCACATAAGTTTTTTGACTTTTATTTCACCCATGTAAGTTTCTTTGCAAAATAATATAATTTCATTTCCGTGTGATCTCCAGTTATAGAGAGGATCCTTTCAGGGGGACTGGGAGAAGGAAGACCTCTAGTTAAGGATGACATCATAGCCATTATGTCTGTAGCAGTTTTTTGGTGTGTGCTCCGTACATGAGCTTCCTCTCTTGCCACAGTCCTTGGTCTCACTTCTGCCTCATAGTTGTTATGCACATAAAACTGCAGCATCGGTGTGACAGTTGGTAGATGGCTGAGAAAATAGGGTCAAGTGGAGAAAAAAATTTAAAATACCACCCAAAAAGAGGATGTTTCTGGGTCATTTCTGAGAACTGTCCCTTCTTCCATCTCTTTATCTGTAAGAGATAGAGATGGCTTAGCTGAACTTAAGGGTTCAGACCATCCTCTCATGTTAGGGGCAGCTCTGTTCCAACACATCAAATTCAGGACAGCAGCATGGGATTTCACACACTCAAGCAGGTGTCACTTTCCAGAGACTATTCCCAAGCAGTAGGATAAATGTCAGAAGCATGAGAAGCAGAGAATAAAAGTGAAGATGTAGCATCTGAACACAGGGCAGTTATATACAGGTTTGGTGTCAAACAAGGAGATTGTCCTTGAGCTCTCTAAGTGAAGCCACATAGACACTGATGTTGGCTATCACCTCCTAAAAAGAAAAAAAATATGAGAAAATGGTACCTATGTGCAGATACAGCTGCACCAAGCAGCCAGCACTGATATCAAGTATCTAATCAGGTAAGTTTTGCCTTTCCACCTACACGTGTCCAGGAGCAGTCTTATGCACTCTACTTCAGGTTCCCTAGAGTCACAAGCTACACAGGAACTATTTTTTATCTCTGAAGTGAACATTTCATAGCTTTTCAGACTTTACAAGAATTGAGCAAATCCTCTCAGGAGATGCACAGAAAGTTTCAGAAGATTCCTCAATAACTTTCTACTAGAAGAAGAATACATTTTTTTCAGATTTTTTCATCCGTAAAGGTGAGTCACAGCATGTTTCAGCCTTCAGTCAGATACTGTATTGATCTTTCCCATCCAGCCAGAGTTAAGTATTTAGCAGTAAATTCGAGTTTTAAGGCAGGGAACAGTAATTGGACACACATGTCGTGATCTTTGGAGAACGAGATAAAGTGGAGAGGTCTTTTAATGAGCTTGGAGAAGGAAAGAGGAACTCAGAGAAAATAAGGGTGTTATTACAGTTCAACAGTAAACCATATTCATGCTCAGAATCCTAATAAAATCTGCATGCCATTTATCCAAATGCAAGAAAAAGAAATGTGTAAGCTGCAGAAAGAGAAGAGCCAAACTAACAAAATTTTCTAACCTTGTATGTACATTGCTCCTTAAGTCAGCATCCAAAAACTAACAAAGAAAAGTCAGGAAATTCTCTCATTCTGAGACAGGAAATTCTAAGAGAATCTTTTAATGAAATTATATGTGAGAAAAAGTGGAAATGCTGCTTAGTATTTATATACTTAGAACCACCAGGAAACCTTGCATAGAAATCTGGTTTCATAAATGCATATGTGTGTGCATATATGTTTGTTTACATTTACATCCATATAAACATATACACATGCATTTAATTTGTTAGGCAGAAATTTTTCTTAATTTTTAATTGTACCTACATCTAGTAATTTTAAACTTTTTACATGTGGCAATTTCTGATGCCTTTTAAATCTTGAAATTATATATTTTTTTCCCCCTTCTGGAAGTTGTAACTAGGATAGCGTTCAGTCTGCATTCCTTGAACTACAATCATTAACAGACACAGAAGTTTTTTTGCAAAGCTACATCTATTTTCTCCAAGAACAATTAATAAAGAAAAATCCTTGAATAATGCAAGACAAACCCTCCTAAAGAAGCTTAAACAAGGTGAAAAATTAATTTATTTAGCATTGAAAGCATGTTTCATAGCAACCCACACATATTGTATTGCTTCTGCTTTATGGCTGACTAATTCCATAAATAATGAATTTAAATTAAACACTTTATTAACGAGGCCAAGGGTTTAATGTGGGATCAATAACAATCTTTCCTCTGTAATGTTTTAGGTTAAGATCCACAAATAAACATTTAATATAAATTTTCAGAAGGGGCCAATATACCAAATTATTAAATGCTTTTACAGAACAAGAGATAAGCTATATAACAGGTGAAATACGTGTTAAACAGATCCTAATTCTACTATCATTTTAAGGTACTATACTTGTTTTACAGGAGTTGTATTAATATATTTTACTTTGTATGTAATTTTTAAAATTGCTGGGGTTTATATGCATTGTGAATGAACAGAAATGTTTTTGTGGATTTCTTTCACTTTCCCTGAAGCATCTGTCACCCATTGTCCAATGTACAATACAGGGTAGGATGAAGATAATATTCTTGTTGCATATGGGCGTTTTTTCTCTGCTAATTGAAATTATCTTTTAATTAAAAATTTTTGTAGTATTTCGGGTAAACAAACAAATTACAAGTATGAATATTTCTAACAATCTAGACTGTTTTCTTTGTATGGTAGGGAAATGTATCTCATTCTTAATGTAAGTGCATTTGTGGGACACAAAATCTTGATTTAGCTGAATGTAGTGTATTTCACCACTTAGTCCATCACAAGAGACATTTAAGATTTACCCAGGGAAAATAAACATGTCCTTAGGACACAATAGTAAGGCCATGATGGACACAGGAATGGTGCACGGTTATACAAAGTCCCGGTGCAATGCCTGAATGGCAAGGACATATTTACTAGGGCAGCTGCTCCCTGGCTCTGGGTGCAGCCCTGGTGCTCTAGGTTCCCTCTTCTTTATCCTGAACCATCAAGATGCACCTACCTTTCAAAGGCTCGATGGACTTAATTAATGGATGTTCATGAAACAACATCCGATATCTTTGAAGGAAGACACTGGATTAGTACGAAGAAGACTGTTTCCCACATGCATTGTGATTGAATATACTTTTGTAGAAACTGACATTTTCACACATGTACTGAATTGCTGAAAAAAATATAGGCAACCCAATTTTATTGTATTAAATGTTTAGTAGGGATTCCCTTCCCCCCCCCCCCCCACGAATNNNCCCCCCCCCCCCCCCCCCCAGGAATTCAGTAGACACATGAAAATATCAGCTTCTAAAAAAGCATTTCTATTGATTTCTGACAGATGCTTATTGTAATAAAAGACAACGGAAAGGGTCAAAGTTCAAGAAAAAATCTTTCTCTAGGATGAGCGCTGTTATCTACAATATTCTAATACTAAAAGGAATTGCAGTCTTTATCTAGGCTCATGTGTTCATCTCTATGTTACATACTGACAGAGTTTTATAAAAATCACATATCAAATCTAAATTTAGCCACCCAAATCCTATGGGAATAAGGATTTGCGATGGTTGTGACTTCAAACCTGTTTATATCTGTTTGCCAGTGTAACAATAAAGGCATATAAATGGTCTGTAAGTTACCTTTTAATATTCACATGCTCTTAAGACCTTTGTCTGTACTGAGATATATTGGTATTGGTTTTTTTCATGAGAAATTCTGTCTTAGCTTATGGTTAGCATTTTCTATATTGAAAATTTACTTAAGTATAGCTCCAGTGGGGATATGGGGAGAGGATAGGATGAAGGTCATTAGAGTGCCTCTGTTGTTTAGTTCTGCTTCAAGGATGCTCTTTTTGATTCACAACATAGGTTTTCCTTTCTTTATTACTTTGTGTAAGCCTCCATTTACATGAAACAAGATCTTCAGAGCAGCCATGCAAATGTTGCACTCTTTACACTCATGTAAAGTAACTGGGAAAAATGACTTGTTTGTACATTGTCCTTCACTGTAAGGTTTTACTTTTTGTCAGTGTTCTTAGTTACAGTCATAGATACAGAGTACATACTCTGAAGACATTTAAAAGCTATAAGCCAGCACAAATTTTATACTGTGGGTTGTGGGTGTTTCTTCTTCCTGTTCAGGGACCAGTTCATTTTAAGTTGTCTTCAGCTTTAGCATATTTTGAGGGTTTTACTTTGGGGATACATTTGTGTCATGAAATTACCTAAAATATATCCCACAATATTAAAATATACTTTACAAAATACAGAGTAGGTAAAAAATACAAGTTAAAATCCCTTATCCCTTATCAAATTTACATGTCCAAAATAACATACATTGAAAAGGCAGTAAGCATCAGAAATATCTCTGGTGACATGTCTCCATTTGCATCAAATTCAAGATGGGGAGCAGAAACATTTGTGACTCAGTGGATGCTTGTTACCTTCAGGCATCAGGATCCTTGTTGTGGATATACCATATTTTAGATGAGGGTACATAAGCCAAATTAAATCATCCAAACCAGCAAGTTAAAAAATTGAGTTAGGGCAAGACCTTGGGAAAAGGTAGGTTAGTCAAAATACACATCTCTTGTTGGCTCGAAAGTTGCTGTCATTTTTTCATTCTTATTTAAATGTCAAAAGTTGCTCTCATTCTTTCATTCTTATTTAAATGTCCAGCTTCATCTGTTTCCTAATAATTTGGAGACATCTAAGCCACTTTCTTTTTCTTTCCACTTGGCCTATATAAAAATGGGCTCTGCTAACTTGATCATACCTACAGAGCCCTTCCTTAGCCATCCTCACAGCGGTTATTAAGTGCAGCTGAAGAGTCAGGGCTAATTGTAAAGGATCTGACACCCAAAAAGAGACATAAAGAGGTGATGGTGGGGCCGCAAAGAAACCAAACCACAATTACAACTTTCTATACTTTTGTATTCTATGGCTCTTTCACTGACTGCCTTGACAAGCTGTCATGTAAAAAGTAAGACATATAAATTAATTTCTGAAATAGGAGAAATTTTATTCACCTAACATTTTTTTATCCAGAATGTTTTGAAATTTCTTTTTTCCTAAAAAGTGAAGCTCTGTAGGCTGAGCTAAGGTTAAATGTATCACTGTAGCTTATCCAGAACATCTTAATTTGTGTATGTGGAGAAAGATAACTTGACCTAAAAAAACCCAAGAAAACACGTGAAGCTTTAGAAAGTATATTTGTGCAGAAGAGGAAGAAGAAAGTTGATGCCAAGAAGTGAAGATGTGTAAATTTTTTAACACAATGGGACAGATATGGAGAAGATGCATAAAAGAGAATTCAAGCTTTTCTGATGTGGTCACTTTAAAACTATTTAAGGTCACTTTAAAAATATTTTAATAGAGGACCCAAGAGGTCACACAATGAAGACAAGAGCTCAGGAGAAGTTTAAGAATAATTTTTAAAAATTTTAAGAAATGTCCATGGTATTTTAAACCACTAGATTCACCATAGTTGACAGTCTGAAATCTTTAATCTAGACAAATTACAAAGCCACGAAACAGACCTATAAATGTTCAGCAAGGATGAATAAAACAAAAGTAAGGTTCTGCTCACTGTACATAAGGAACAGGATTTGATAGATACACTGTATTCCTATTATATTATTTTCTCTCATCAAAATACTTCAAGGCTCATCATGGCTCTTTCCATGCTAAAATTATAACAATAAACAAAAAGCATGATCAGCTACAGTGGCATTTCACACCATCCATCACTTATAGAGCTTAAAACAGGAAGCACCATTTTCCAAATTGAAAATGTTTGAATGGGCTGTCAAAAAGCCTCTCTGTAAATGTGTTCCATCCAACAGAAACAAGCCCTCTGCAAACAAATCAAGTGGTGCAGAAATCCTTTGCACAAGATGATAGGCGAGGCCTCCATGCTGACACTGTATGCAAGCCAAGTTTTCATGTACTTTGATGGCTGACCTCCAACTCCTGACATATTCATTATATTCCAGCATGTTGGGCGCAGATTGCATTGAAGTGATGACAGCTACAAGACAGCCAACAAGGAATATGGGCATTCTGGCAACAGGTGGCCTTTCATTTGTACTGGGAAAGTTAATCTAGTTTATCATCAAAGTATATTATGTTCAAGGAGTGTCATGTTTTGAGAAATATAGTGACAGATTAAACAGAGGAAACAGTCTTCCATAGACTGTGACATTTTTCGTAGACCAAACCTTTCAAGCTGCTCTATTGTTTATGCTTGATTTAGGTCAGTTAAAAATAATTCCATTGTCTCAGGGTTTACACTGCTGGCTCCAAATTATAGTTTCTGCCCTATGTCAAAGTCTGATGGAGGTATGCCAGAAAGTATGCAGCCGTGGGACCACCATCAGCCACACACTGGGGAATACTTGATTGCCTTGAAAAAGGTGATTTTAGAAAGATGATACTTCTCAAGGAAAAATATCAGATAGAAATACTTCTGGGAATGTGCGTGTCTTTAGCTCTGACAACCACATTAGCTGCAAATTCAGTCCTGGAAATTCTTACTCCCCTGCCCACTTTGCTTATCTTTTTCAACAGACTGAGGAAAAATTGTGTAAAATTGAAATCATGTTAGAGTCTCATAACTCAAGTGGTTGATGTGAACTCTTGGTTTAATTTCACTCCTGCCTTTGAAGATAGGTCAGAGAAATACTGTGCCACAGTTAAAGTAAACTATTGATTTTTACATGTGAGAATATAGTCACAGAGCTGAAACCAATTTTTTTTGTTGGAACTGTTTTGTGGTAGCTAAGTATTTTTTAACTTAACAGATTTTTAAAATAAATCCACTTGCTGTGGAAATTACAAATAAATATACTCAAGAGATAAAAATTAGTAGAAAATACCCAAACCTAAAATAACTAAAACTGGAAATGGACATCTGGAAATCCTGATCTGGTCACCAAATATTGTAACTTTAATAACATAAATAATTTTTTCTTCTTTACTGACCACTTCCTGAAATGCAGACTTAGCTGATGATGTTGGAAGTAAAACTAGACACTTCAAGAAAAATATGATCTAACAAGGGAAATTAAGTCACCAACAGAACCAGCAGAATAGTAGGGCTCAAACTACAGCCTGTATAGGATACCACGGCAACATCTCCAAATCAAAATATCAGGAATTCAGATGACATGCTTTTTTATGAATTTCTCTCAAAAAGAGATAAATGGAAAATGTAGACAAGTGGCTTCACTTTGTAAAATAAAATTTGCCAAATAAAGGGAAAAACAACCCCCCATCTTTTTCTAGCATTTGTTTCTTATGGTACAGTTAATATTAAACTGCTACTGAATAAGGATCCACATATATTTTGACAGAAGAGCAGTCTGAAAACTTTGAGTATGTATGTCAATATAATTTTTGTAGAGATAAATATTGATAAGAAATCTCATAAGAATATTTGACTTTTGTATCAATTGAACATATTTTTAAAATGTTGAGCCATACTGATGCATTGATGCTTTAACAGGTGACAAATGCATTCCCTGAAATCATCACCACCTTCATCATGGAGTTGCCTTTGAGCACATGAACCAAATTAATTCAAGATGCAAGATAATGAAAAAAAGTCTTCCAGAAGAACACAGGTCAATTACATCCTTTAGTCCTTGCAACCAGACCAGATTTAATCAAAAGACATTTGCAAACAGTTTCTAGCTTTCCAAGCAAATAATTTACTTGTTTATGATTTTATTTGAAAGATGCTAAGGAGGTAATTTCTCAAGTAACAATACCTTTAAGACGTGTCACAAATCTCTAGAAACTGTGGCATAAGTACATAATGTTTCTGATATGACCAGTAAGAAATCTGAATCATCTTCTCATGCAACCTTCATACGTGTGCTTGTTAAAAAAGTTAAATATTTTAGGATGAGTCCTGCGAAAATTTTGGAGTTTGGTGAATGGAGTCCTCTTTCAATTTGGGAAAAGCAGAAACACAACATCATGAAAAATGAAGACAGATAGGACAAAAAATTGAGTGGGAAGCAAATAACACAAGTTTTCAAAATGTGACAGATGACACTGAAATCTCAGCATTATCTAATAAGGAATAGCAGATAAACAAACAGCAAGTGTGCTGCTTTTCATGGATGAATACATCCAGATCACCACCTCTCACTGTGACAAAGGCCATTGGCTCCCATTAATTAACAGCTGCGAGTACCTCCACGTCTCTAAGTCCTTTCCTGAAGAGTTGCTCCTGCTTCATCAGTTGTTTGCTCTAACCTGTCCACTGGATTTATAGCTTCTGATTATGATCTTCTTTACAACGTTGTGCAGTTAATTAAGATATATGTACATTCTACTCCTCGTGTGACTGAGAGCACAATTATACCCGCAGGCTCTGATTTCTTTCACATTACAAAAAGCCACGTTTCTATTGATTTTGAGCAGAGATGTCTATGTTTGTCTCATGTTCTCTGTCTATTTCTTATGTTGGCCTAACTGCCTACAACTAATTTTACAAACGACTTTTAATTAAAAATTATATTATGCAGTTCCTTATGCTGCACTCTTATCTTTCCCCCATGATCTTAGCTGTCAGAGGCAGAAGGTTTTGGAATTTTAATTAAATTTTACTACAAAATTCTTCCCAATGTTGTCCTTAATTCCTGCAGCCTTAATTCCTGCAGCTTCAATTCCTTGAGTAGCTTGAAGCTGAAAATCACATGTTATTTGGATAACCAAGCAATTTTTCAAGTTTTCTGCAAAAAAGAACACATGTCAGACTTATGCCACATAGAGTTGACCAAGGTAGAAGTTAAATGATAACCATTTGAAATAATTTTACCTGCTGCTTTAGGAAGAGACTTTCTCTTTTCTGCTCTTAGTGTGTTGCAGTTAGGCTGTGAAATTAGATCTATGGAAGATAGGCATTGTAATGTCATACGCACTCCAGAAAAGGGGAAAAGAGTGGGCTCAGCTAACAACTTTTTAATGTCTCAAGCCCAGAGTGACACTCTTCTGCTTAAGGAAAAAGATAGAAATAAACTTAATTTGAATCATTCCTTCAGATGAAATGGGTATTTGAGTCTTGACCCAAAGTATTTTAAGAAAAAACTTAAATGCTAAATTTGCTCCCTTCTTCATAGCCACCATTCATCTGACTCCCTGGATGCTATGTGCAAGGTGAGAGAAAATTACACCAAGAAATTTTAAAGGCTTACAAAATCCAGGAGCAGTGCTGCATGGCTTTCAGTGCTGCATACAAGAATGTTAGCTTCCTGTGCACACCTTAGCTCTGCAGAGTACTTATTTTTACAGGGTGTTCCACCAGCAGAAACAAGGCTGAAAAAAGTACATTTTGTTATACACTTCACACAGTTTTTTGATTTCTAATGCTTTTATACATGTTCTATCAATATGGGGTTCTGATCCACAAAGGAGATTTATTGACACTATTGTAATAAAACCAGTAAGCAATTGTATTAAAAGGCAGGCAGACAGGCAAAATCATCGTGAGACAATCTCATGAGAAGAGGGAGTCAGTATTGTTACTGCTGCTGCCACATTTGAGTGAAAACCTCTGATTCTCACCCCAGTTTGTAATTGCCTTAGCTTAGCTCATAATTAAAATCTTTTTTTCCTTAATTAAAATTTCTAATAATAATTGTAAAACATGCAGTAGATCAGTGCTGCTCACTCAGAATACCTAGAGACTGAGATATCCTTGTTAACAGGACAGATAGGTGTCATGGTTTTTACTTATGGCAAGTAATACTTAGTTATGGATTTCTAGTAAAACCTCTCAGAACAGGAGATTAGGTTTCTCAGTCCTATTTTTTCTTTTTTTATTTTAAGAACAATTCTTCCAAACATTTCAACAAGGAAATTCTTCAGAAAGAGAAGTTGTAAAGGAAAACACTAAGCAAACACTAAGGCTTTCTTTGTACTGACTAAAAGCTATTGTTTTTCTCTAACGAGATTTAAAAAGCTCATGGTGTCATTTATTTCACTCAAAAATCCTAGCAGCAGACAAAGTATGTTCACTGTTTCCTGTGAAGTATCCAGGTAAGGTCAAACCTGTACCATACGCCCATAACTGACTTGATTTGATTGACCTTGTGCTAACTCTGGAAGTGCTCTGTTTATACCACAGTTTTGCCTCAGTTATCAGCATGTAAAACACTTCCTTGCCATGTAAGAAAAACAGAGAAAAAAGAACTTATACAACTCTTCCACTTACGGGTGCCATCAGACTGCTCCAAAAGCAAATACTGTTAGACAATTCTACTTGTCTGTCTCATTTTGCTGTTGCCATACAGAAGGTGTCAACAGAAATGTAACTATTGTTGCAAGACTGTACACTGGCACAACTAAATGCAAACTCCTCTGACTACACTGTGGGGAAAGAGTCCAAAGTGAATTGCCTTTCCCAGTCACCCAGAGAAGCAGAATGTGAATTATGAAGAAATTCTACCTTTCCCCTGCAGAAATTTGTGACGTTTGGCTGACAGCACCACTGATTTACATCCTCACACTGCTAAACTTCCTGTTCTGCATTTGGACTGATAGATATTCATTCAGTAGAACAGTGTTTCATACCTTTTTGCATCTGTAGCACACATCCTGAAAGCTTACATGGCAGCTTCTGCTGATGCTTGTCACACGGTGAAATAGCCAAGATGTTGAAGACATTAACAAACGATATGTCAAGTAATAAGGTGGATTATGGATATTGTATTTTATAGAAAAATGGTTCAGAAGAAGAGGACCAATGCATTTTCACCCAAAGGTTTACGTAGATACTGTTCATACAAAGCAATGGAAGTACCAAAACACATGCTAACGTGTCAAACATCTGCAGCAATTTCATGGCATGAGCTTCCAATGACCTTCTGGGACATTGCCACTAATTTTTCTTATTAAGAAAATTATTTCCACATTCCATCACGCCAGTTTCTGAAGGTGTGCAATAAGGAACTTGTGTACGGTAACTCAAATTAGATACAGCGTGTCTCTGCTTTATTTACTTCATGCTGTTAATTACCCATCTACAGAGATTTTAATGATGCCACATTTAATAATCCAGATCTGTCTACATATAAGCACATGTTTAAACTGAGTGGAGCTTATTTTATTTTGGTGTATGGCTGGCAACCTGGCAATTTCATGTAAGTGGATGTTGAGTAAGATGATTTTTACTAGTCCTCCTGACAATTACAGGTTGATAGTCTAGAGGCTTCCCTAAAAGGCATTTTTTCCTGACGAGACACTTCTGTGGAGAGCAAAGTCATTTAATCATTTCCTCCTTTTCGTTTGTATTCAGAACAAAGGACCCAGCCACATACGGTCATAGATTTAACACGTATTCTGCAAAGAGCTGCACTGAGGAGGCAAATACTCCACTTTCTCATAGCCCACCCTTAACTGTAGTGGTCATAGTTGTCCTTTACTGGAAAATAACATTGATTGACCAGAATAAAACATACCTCCTAGCAAAGAAGTACTCGTAAGTTACAAGGTGTTTGGCTGTGGTGTGAATCTCCTCTCTAAACACCCGAGATGAAAGAGGGCAGATGCTAACATTTTCAAACTTTGTTTTGATGGGATGATGAAATTATAAGTGAACTGTTCCTTTGAACCAAGTTAAATACGTATTCTGGTACTTGCTGAATTTGAGAAATGAGCCTAGACTGTCTATAAGCTATCTCACAAATTCCCATTTTTGAAAATCCAATTCACTTTTTATTACATTTACCTACACCTGGTGTCCTACTGCCAGTAGCATGGGTGTAACAAGGATTCCTGCTTCAGTCTATGTTCTCCATGCCCAAGTACTGTAGCCCATGGTCTGTGGCCCTCCATAATTGTCCTGTAAAGCAGGGACACTTGGTTAAGAAATCATTCCTGCTGCTCTCTGTCACATTGCAAAATTTCAACCTGTAGGGGTATTTTTAAAAGATAAAGATAAAGATAATATATTTGAAAGATAATACATTTAAAAAGAGATCAACTACACTTAAATGAAGAAAATATGCACCTGTGCTTTTAGAGGTTTAGTTTGACCAAGGCAGAAAACGTGACTTATGTTAGAACATCTTGTAAGTCATGAAGATAAATTGAAGATTATGCAGAGTAGTATTTTAACTACTGTATGAGGAAATGTGATTAGTTTCTTATTTAAATATAAATAAGCAAGCAGTATGCAGTAAATAAGCAGGTTTGCAAATGATTTTACAAATTTCACAAATAATTAATACTGTTAATCTATCCCATTTCCTTCTTGTCATAGCCTTTACTTCTTTTTTTGAATGTTTTGAAATTCATAGGGTTAGCAAAGTGCTTAAGAAGGAAAAAAGGAAAAAAAAGGGTTAGAATTTTAAGCTGATATGATGCCAAAATACAAGGGGGTTGTGCAAAATACCAAGAAATCATTGACATTTCTTAATGCAGATTATTGATATTGCAAACATTATGTAGTACAAAATGTGCACTTTTATTGGAACTTACTTTCAGGCTCTTATTAACCTTAACAGACTGACCATGGAAATGGTGTGTCAAAAGGGATCCAACCATTTACTTAATAACGTCTCACACTAATTGAAAAATAGGATCACAGTCTTCTAAGTCTTCTGATCTGTTAGATTTCTCAGATCCCTTACATATATGTTAAGGAAAATTGCACCTGTACTATTAAGTAACACTCAACAGCTTTGATTTATATTTCTAAGGCAACAATTTGGCTTACATCAGTTTTAAGGCTTTCCATTTTTCCTTTTACATGACTCCAATTACCCTATTATAACTATTTTGTCATATGAAAACATATGTATTTTTCATCATATAGTTCCTCTTTTGAAAGAATGACTGCCTTCATGTTTCTTACCTGTGAATACTCTGTAACATGCTTTGTAGCAACTTGTCTCAGTCTCACATGTAGCAATAGTCTATTGTTTTGCTCTTGACCTACTACTACGTCCCTTAAGGGTGCAAATGCTTAAAGGTGCTGTTTTGTCCTTTGTATTATTTTTTTTAATTTAGGTTTAAATTAGGTTCTCATTCCAGGACACCTTTGGCCAGCACATTCACAAATTCTGCTTTTTTAGATTCTCATAAATTGTACTACTCATAGCCAAGTGGTCCTCTGGAGGTTAGTCAAAGTTCGTTGTGTCCCACTGGTGTTTAGATGACCTTTTTTTTTTTTGGAAAACCAAACCTAAATAAAAAACCCAACCCGTTATTTAGGAAATTATGTGGGAAATAATTTAGGAAACAATTTTTAGACTTGGAAAAGATTAAACTGTGGGTCTTGATATTTTATAATTAGGCTTCAGCAGAGTAATGATAGAAAGTGAAGTTCTTAGACTGAAATATACCCAAACATTTCCATAAATTAATTTAACAAACTATATAAATATAAATTAATTTAACAAACTATAAAAATATAAAGATATTATATTGTGTTTCCAATCCTTGCAGTAGCTTGCTGTTGTGATTTCTTCAGAAGTACAAAGCACTCAGGTATATTACAGAGTTGTAAAGATAGTGAACAGATCAAAAGTTTATTGACATGACAGAGATGGACATATCACTTCATTCTTAAATTCATTTCATATATATACAACCAAAACCACTTTTGTATCATTATTCCAGCTGGGAAACCTACTCTAGAATCTCCTTCTCTGGTAAACAACTCAAATGGAGCAATCAGGGAGGGATGTTTGGTTTAAATGTTTCTACAGGAGTGTCTTACACATTATTATTTTTAATATTTTTAAGAAAAACTTAGTCAAAGCTTCCTTTAAATTTGGTATGGGCACATTTTCGCATAAAAGGAGCACTTAGCAAAACTCCTATTTCTTGCAGTTGTTCATATTATATGCAGACTACACTTAATTAATGGGAGCAGGCTTTCACCATGTCTCTGAAATTGTCAGATTTTTAATGTTTTATTCTTCACCATCCAAATGACTTGACTTGACTGAGATATAAATGCTCTAGACATCATAAAAAAATATGTTTAAAGAGTCCCTGTCAAAAAGAACTTAGCCTTTTTCATTATACTTATAAAAGATCCTGCAACTTTGTATATTCTGGGATTTGTACAACCTTCAGCTAAACATTTCTGATTTTGTGTGGACTACAGACCCAAGGGATTGCAGTTATCTCTGTCAAGTTGTCAGGAAATAATTTATTCTGATAAATGCAGAAACATTTTCTTTTTAAGTCTTCAAGGCTATACCACTATCAGGACATTTGCCTTTGATCCAGTATAAATGAAGATACTTGTTCTGAGGAGTAGAATAATTTAATTATTTATTCCATTCTTCCTCTTCCCCACTTAAGGACAGTTAACAAAATATGGGATTAAAAAATACATTAAATAAAATTAGTCTTTTGGAAAAGGGCTTACTTACTTTGAATATGGTGAAACATCATTCATGGTTCTTCTGAAAACATTCAGCCTACGAGAGAGAGGCTGTTGCAATGAGAGCCCACACCAGTAAAAATTGATAGACTACCCTGAATGATGGGAGACCCTTGACACCTGGCAGTTTCAGGACATATAAGAAACACTTCAGAAAGCTATCTGTGCCTAATGAAGTTGTTTGTCATAGCAGCAGATAAAGAAAGGTGGGCCAGTTCCAGCCCTTGGAATATGAGAAAGAGATCACTTCCACTTTCCTGTACCTCCTTTCACATTCTGCTCAGTCGACAGACACCACTAAATTGAGTGGTACCAATACAAAGACCAACAAAGTAGAAAGACCATAAGTGCTTTCTAAACCATAAGTTGTTAAGAGTGAAATTTTGTGCTTCCTCACATAATACTTGCTATTGCATGAATCAGGGTTACAATCCAAACCCAAGAGTCACCAAATAAAGATTTCATCACAAGAAAACTTCCTTGTACAGAAATTTCTCTTCTAGGCATTTGTAGCATCTTTCTGCCAACATGGTGAGAGATTTTGACCTACCAGGTTTCTTTAACCCTCACAAAACAAAAAATCTCCCACAAAAACAAAGGTGCATTATCAGAAGATAGAACTTTTCTATTTTTTTTTTACTCTCCCAGGTGGGGTGGGGTTGAGTGTAAAGAATAGTATACAAAAAGAATCTTAAAAAGGCTGGTTCACAGCATACCGAAAAAACAGGAAATTTACTGGATTTACAGCTTATTGCGAGCTCCCCAGTTGTTCAATATACAAGAGCATCTAAACTGACCAATCATTTCATGCTGACATCATAAAGATATAACAGTTTTCAGTGAATGGGAGAACAGATAAAATGTAGCACTGGCAGATCTAGCATTCAACACTGAAGAAATCAAAGGCAATGTTTGCACTAATTTTTGGGTCACAAAGCTTCTGACTTATGCCCAGTCTGATTTAAAGTCCATTACTTCTTTAATGTCAACCCCACTTACAGCTTTGATTCACCACTGCTGTCACAGAGAATATGTCATTCACACATCTTTCCTTTACAGTCAGATATTTGAAACAGCATGCAAAATTGGTTTTGAAAATTGATGTTATCTCACAGTTCCAGCAGTAATGCCAGGCCAGGTCACTGATTATTACAAAATAAATGAACAAAACCCCCATCAGCTTTGTGGTAGTAAAGTTGGGAACGGACATGTCAATTGGATGAGTAAAGCAGACAATGCTATTGGAGAACATAAAGAAAGTTGCTTTCCTCACTGACTTCAAGATCACGTACCCCATTGTGTTGGTTTTGCATGGCCTGATTTTTGGTGAGTAGGGAAGATGACAGCCATGGAAGTGATTTTCTGTGAGGAGCTGCTGCTACCAGCTTCCTCTGTGCCTTGAAAAACCAACCACTGGCTGGTTCTGAGAATGGGCTTAGCATGCTGCTAAGCCAGTTAGAGAAGTTGGTAATGCCTCTATGGTAACATATTTAAGAACAAAAAAAAAAACCACAAGAAGCTTTCTTTCCTTCTGCTCTCTGAGGGGTGGGGAGGGGTCATGCTGCCAGGGGCCATCCCAGTGCTGTGAGCAGCCATGGGGCTGGCACCATGCAGCCTGGGCTAGCACCAGGAGCGCTCATGAGGCGGGAGCGGCCGTGTGGCCGAGGCTGGCACGGCCAGGGCAGCGCCACACAGCTGCTGCTACCTCGGCATGGCTCGTAATGAACTTTATTTGCTTAGCTGCTTTTAGCCAGCTATGCTGTGAGCAGAAGGGCAGAAGCAGCAACAGCAGTTTTCAGCACCCTTCTCACATGAGGAGAGATGCTGAGTGAAGCCAGCGGCTGGTGTGGCATGCATGGTGCCAGCTGGGACCACATGACCAGCAGTGAGAGGCATGGCAAGCAATTCCCTGATGCAGAGCCCAGAGAGAATCAATGTTTCAGTGCTGCAGAACTCTATAAAAACTTTTCAGTAGATAGAATTTGAGAACAAACAAAAAAACATACAAACATCAATTCTCTCCCGCATCAGAGAAAAAGGAAAGGTGAAGACATGTGAGGAGAACATTGCGACACTAAGGTCTGTGCAAAAGAGGGAGGGGGACAAGGAGGTGCTCCGAGCATCAGAGCTGAGATTCTTCTGCAAGCTGTGGTGGGGGCTATAATACAACAAACTGATTCTCTGTAGTTCATGAAGTGCATGGGGGAATGCAGAATTCACCCGCAGGCTGTGGAAAAAAAAAGTGCTCACTCTGCTGAGAAGCTGTGATCCGGTGAGAGGCTTGAACAGAGAGAGGGAAAACTCTTGCTTCCAGAGACAGAGGAAGAAGACCCTGGCTTTTATACCAGAACAGCTCATCTTTAAAAGACTGCACCCCATGAACTAATGGCCCACAAAAAAGCAGTTATGGGAAGACTGCTTTGCCTGTGGGAGGGACTCATATTGCAGAAGGTTTGGGGGGGACTCCTACATTGAAGACTGAGGCAAAAATGTTGTTGAGTACCCCAGCCTCCTCCTCATCCATAGTTACCCATTTTCCAGCATTTATCAGGGTGGTACAGCTTCTTCAACCTTCCTTTTCTGGTTAAAAGCCTGTAGAGGCCTTTCCTCTTATTCTTTGCATTGTTAGACTGAGTTCAGTTTGAAACACTCTTCTTATGATGAATATATAAACTTAAAAGAGGAATGATGACAAATAGGTTGTAATTTCTTTTAAGCACTCTCTAATAGACTTCCTTGAATTATTTCTACAGTTACAATAGTGCCATACTTATTAAAAAGCAACTGTAGTGTTTTTTTTACTCGCAATATACACTGGAAAAAAAACCCTATTGTTATTTTTTTAGTCAAGCACAAATTGTTAAACCTTTATTTCAGCACAGTATTTTAGGGGCAATGTAGTTAAGATGTTTGTCATTCTTGCCATTTTATTTATCACTTCTTTCAAAGATTTTGGAAAAAAGTATATATGATTTTTGCAGACAGACAATTAACCTATGTCCTTAGGTCTAAAACCATCATAAACTTAGACTAGGGAATTTTATGAAAATGCAAATAAATTCAACAGTTTGACAAACAGGCAGGATTGTGTGATTTAAATCAAGACCCCTCTCTGGAATCTGTAAAAAACACACTGCATCAATATGCAGTGTAAAGAAACTCAACCCCTCATTCATCGTACTTAATTATAAGGAATAACTGTTCTTTTGCAATATGTTGGAAGACCTTGTACTGAAATGTGACTTCGCTCTCACTTCTGTCATCTATCCCTTTGTATTCTGGATCACTCTCTTTAACTCTACACCCTTGGAAGTAAAATTTTCTGAAAGAAAATGGAGAGTGATGGTTCCCTGCATCATGGGAGAGATTCTTCACAGCTGGGATTTCACAGATTTTTTTACTGGATGAATTCTTTGACCTGGTGGTAAGTATAAAGTCTGAATATTACCATTTCTGTCTGCTCTGAGGCCCTCACTGTCAAGGCACGGACCTGTTGGAGTAATTTCAGAGAAGGGCCACCAAGATGATCAGACAGATGGAGAACCTCTCCTGTGAGGAAAGGCTGAGAGAATTGGAACTGTTCAGCCTAGAGAAGAGAAAGCTTTGGGGTGACCCAAACACAGCCTTCCAGTACCTGAAGGGAACCTCCAAGAGAGATGGAAGGAGACTATTTACAAGAGCATGTAGTGCCAGGACAAGGGGCAGTGGCTTCAAACTGAAAGACAGTGGGTTTAGACTAGCTGTTAGGAAATAAATCTATGGTGTAAGAGTGCTGAGGCATTGGGACAGTTTGCCTGAAGAAGCTGTGGATGCCCTGGATCCTGGAGGTGTGTAAGGCCAGACTGGGTGGAGCTCTGAACAATCTGGTCTAGTGAAAGGTGTCCTTGCCCACAGCACATGGGTTGGAACTACATGATCTTTAAGGTTCCTTCCAACCAAAACCATTCTATGATTTGGGCTGATATGATTCTATGACTCTATGACTCTGACACATTTTAATTAAACATCTGATAATATTACTGTTAATGTTTTCCTTTATTTTAGGTAAAAATATTTTTTATTTATAGGTGTACATCACAAGCACGTACACTGATATTTCAAGATGCTTTTACACTTTTCAATAACAAATATTTTCCTCCTAAAATGAAATGGCACTTTTTCAGTATCAATGAATAAGAAAGAAATTATTTTTGTAGTATTCCAATAAGGAAAGCTACATCCTTTGCTCATTTTTCAGGAAATATAGTTTTTATTTTGTTTTGTGAGAAGCAATTATAATAGATATATTTTTAAAATTAATAGATGAATACATTGTTTTCCCTGTGTAGTACTAGAACTTACAGCAAAATTACACAAGCTTGTATTTTTCTTGATTTCTGCATCTACTCACAACCTGGCAGAGATTACCAGAAAGCTTAGAAATAAAATAACTTCCTCACAAACACATAGAAATATTAATGGAAGTCTAGGAGGCATATAAAAGTAGTTTATTCAAACCTGAATGAAACCCAAGATTAATATTTTGATCTGATGTATCGTAATAACCCAGTTTACTAAAAAACGCTAAGTTTTTGCTACAGAAAAGGCAAATACAACCTTTGGAAGTCATGTGAGAAGTGGACAGTGTTGCCTGTTTGAGAGGCTTTGGGGGATGTGTGAGCAGCAGTGGGATAAGCAGCCAAAAGAGAGGAACTGCAGAGTGGACTACTCCAGGCACACGGTGGCATCCTCAGCTGGCTCCATTAACTGTGCTATTGACTACTCATCTCTGAGGCCAGCTCTGGTGCCTCTTTCTTGCCCACTTCCCTGCAGCCCTGAAGGAGACCGGTGCCTTTGAACAGCAGCGTCGTGGCTGCCCTCTGTCCCTCTCCACATCTGTGTGCCCCAGTTGGATAGACATGGAGAGAGCACAGCCAGCACCAGACAATGTGTAGCTAGCTCTGTTTGCAGTCACAGACTGCAGTTCTGTCCTGATTCTCCAGCCCATATAACAGTGGTGCTCCCACCCCAGCCACCTACCCTGTCTCCAGTGCACAGCACCAGAAAGAGGACTTGGGTCATATACCCCCATGAAGTCTGTTGACCATTACTTTTAGGAGAGCCTCTAAGGACCTGTGTGTAATGAGAATTTCTGTGCGAATAATATCACATAGATGAAATGCATAATCCCGTGGCTGATAGAGTATTGACAACCTGATAGAATATGGTATACATGGGTGTTATTTATTCCTGTTTAAAATTAGGATTTTTAATTCCAAAACAGACTAATATTTATCTTGCAGCAGTTTGCCTATTGAGTACAAAGTCATGCAAACTGTTGTGATGTTTATAATTACAATTTATCTTTTGCTTCAGGAGCATCTTTACTTTATATCTAATTTATCTATAAAGTCAGCTTTTACTGGATGTAAGTTAAAATGAAAATATTGAAAATCTGGTAACTAGAGATTGCAAATGCTCAAAAATCTGCTGAGACAGAAACCAAATTCATATAATTGCAAAGTCACAATATGAGAAAAGGCTCTAACCTTCCTGAAACAGAGGGTAAAATACAAATGTTTAATAGAAGGAACCAAAATGAAGGAGGCTTAGTGAGCTACAGAAATGGAAAACATACATTAAAAAAGATTATTCATTAAATAAATGTACTCATGGGTGTGCATCATGAACCAGATTCAATAAACACTAGGGGACATGTTCAAATTTAAGCACTGACTGCAAAATGTAGATGCCTAGGTGCTATGCTGAACAGAGATTTTGCAAGAAAAGTTACGTTTGTCTGCTTCACTGACATACAACCTGCCATGTTTTCTGTAAAGAATAAGAATATCTTACTAATGTTTTACACTGAGATAGCTTTCTCATTGCAGTCATTCCTTTTTAACAGTGAAAATGAATTATTATAAAGAAAACATTCTTAGCATATTTAAAATATTGGGCCTATGCATCCCTTAAAATCATCCCCTCATGTTGTTTGGAAAAAAAAAAACGGGGACAGTAACAGTAGCCCTATACAGCTCTTCAATGATTAACAAGGCTAAAAGGATTAATATTGAGTATTTATTTTATGAGGGAAACAATGGTATTTTGAAAGATCACATAGAGAAAAAATCACTTGCAAAAAATCTGGATTTTTTACAAATTAAGGTTTCTGTTAGAACAGTTCGTAATTGCAGAGCATATGTCTGCTGGCAACCATTGAAAAATGACATCATCTTTGACCCCAGAAATAAGAGTGATAAGTATAAGAGGATTATAAACCTTTTTCCACAGTGCTTTAATGCTACTTCCTACCATGTCAGAAATGATTGCCTTAGAAGTAAAGTAGTAAATATTTTAAAAGTCTTCATTGTTGGCAGATTTAGCTTGTTAACTGTGAAGGCAACACTAGCATAGATAACTTCTAAATAGCACCATTATCTCTCTCTGGCTGTTCATATGACCAGACCAGAGTTGAACTGAGCTTATCACCACCCACCACTGTCAAAGGGCTTACTACGCCTCTTGGAAAGCACTTCTTTCCCCCCTGGCCACAGCTTACCTTGCAGCTTCTCTTTTCTCTAGGACTCCATTCCCAGCCCTGTGTGTACAAAGTTCCACAGCCTTGATGCAGTTACGCTGCATGGCAACCAAGCAGAGGCTCCCTTTCCTTCGAGGGCCATGCCCTGCCTGTCCCTGGAGGCACAGCTCCACCACAGAGTCACCCTTTGCACACATCAGCTCGCTGATGCACAGGGTTTCGCCTTATCCACAGATAACAAGCATTAAGGAACAGCTGAATATCTCCATGGTCTGTCTCAGAGCGCTTTGAGGGGGTGGATGTTGGGTTTTACACGCTGTCCAGAATGACCTTTTGTCCACTTCCTACAAGCTGCAGAGAGCAAACACCAAGAGGACTAGAAGACAGCAGTTGCCTGTCACGGTTTGATTTATTAGTGTATGGCAATAATATCATAACATGGACTATTACGCTGAACTATCTGTCAGACAGAAACATCAAAACCATAATAAAAAAAGCAGAACACTTAACAATAGATTTTTATAAAACATAGTTTTCATATATATATGTATATATACATACATATACATACATATGTAAAGTACGTATGTATATATAAAGTATATATATAGACATAAAATATATGAATAATATGTAATTTTGGCATTTTCTTTTCCATAGAGTGATAGAATTAAAATCAGAGATATTTTAGAAATTTAGCAGCAGGGTATTTACAGTAAGGCACATTTTCTGCTGAAGAAAAGGAAAAATATGCTAGTACTTTATTTTTTTCTCATGAAAGCAGATGTGTTTATTCTTATATCTTATTTCTTTTACATATCTGATGAAGCAAGCTAGTTTCTGGTATCACACAGTGTTGAGGACTTAAAATTTCAAGTGCATAACATTTTGTGCTGTAGTTCTACATGTAATAGAAGGGCTGTAGAATGAAACTTCAGGCTTCCTTACTGTACTTGGCTACTGTGTATTTCACTAGATATGTGGCTGCACTTAGACAGATATAGGGAATATGGCTGAAACCAGGATATCCGTTACACACTCCAAGTATGGCGACCTGAAAATATTTACTTTTACAAGGAGCCCTTACTCATTTTTAAAGGGGCCTATAACAAAGATGAAGACAAACATTTTAGCAGGGTCTGTTGCAACAGGAAAAGCGTTATTGGTTTTCAGCTGAAGGAGGGTCAATCTAGACTAGATGTGGGAAGAACTTGTTCAACAATGAGAGTGGTGAATTATTGGCACAGGTTGCCTCAAGGGATGGTGGAAGCCACATCCCTGGGAAGATTCCAGGTCAGCTTGGATGAGGCTCTGAACAATCTGGTCTGGTTGAAATTGTCCTTGCTCATCACAGGTGATTTTTAAAGGCCCTTCTAACCCAAACTGTTCTGTGATTCTATGATGTTGGAGCTTGAAAAGAGCCTTATAACATTGCACTACTCACATGAAAGTCATAGCAGGATCAAGCTTCGTATTAGGCGTGCACCTGCTCAGGCAAGTACACAGTGCCCCTCAATTCAAAACTAATATATGATGTATAAAACACCTTTGTAGAACTGGAGTTGAACTTCGTAGAACTGAACTCTTTCCAAACTAAAAACCTCTGTGCTGTAGAGTCTGTTCCTATTTAAGAATAACTTGCAGAAGTTCAGGTCACACAAGGCTGAATAGTTATAAATCCAAGAAAAATAGTACTTACCTACACTCTACAGGAGAAGTTGAGGACCAATGGCTAACATCTGCACTCCTACTAAGTCAGCTTCATATTAAAAACTCATTAGCAGTAAAGGCAACTGGCCTCCACAAAGATTAACTTTAAATGGAAAACATACTTCTCAAAATTCAATTTAAGGTGAATACAATTTGAAAGAATTAATTTTCTTGCATTTCCTGTTTGAAACTGATAAGGTATTGCGGTTTTTCACAGAGTTACTTTAAATAGTTGATGATTGTTTACCAGTGTCTGTTTACCCTTTGATGGTTGTCATATGATTTATCTTTTAGAAAGCACTTATAGCTGCATAGTAGGATTATTTCATCAAAAGTCAACTGATGCATCATAAATTATTGCTAACACAGAACCCCAATCCTGATTTTCCCAGATCAACAGGAAATATCACGTTAAATTTAATAACATTGTGATATTTTCATCTTCTTTCAACATCCAGCCAGAAAGCATACAGGATCCCCATATCCACACGTGCACAGCCCTGGAAAATTAAACACTGCATTCTGACTCATACAATTAACAATATGTCCTCCTACACGTTAAAAGGAAGAGAAATCTCACAGGGATGGAACCACCATTGATATTCTATTACTTATATCTATAGCAAAAGAACTGGAGATTCAGATGTCAAGTTGTTATGCAATCAATTGCTTTATGTTTTCACCTTTCCTACCAAAGGAGTAAAGATTAGAAACTACTTTGATAAGCAGGAGGATTTCGTGTTATTTTTTTCTTTTCACTTGATTTTTATGTTAGCACATCTTAAACACCAGTTCCTAGTTAAAACCCCATCTCATATTTTAAAAAAATACAAAATTGTAGTAATATTTTTATACGGGAGAAGAATGTAATTGAAAAAACCCACACAACTACTGCAATGTAGAAACCAGAAAAGAAACAAAAATAAGTCATTATCAATTACTCAACATTTAGCACATGATATCTTGAGGCTTATTAATTTCATTAATCATTGAGAAAACCAGCACACTATTGTTTATCTAAATAGAGTTTTAAATGCCTTTCTTTTGTTGCTTTAATTTCACAGAATCTTGGAAATTACAAAAGAGATAAATAATCATTCTGCTAGGATTATATACTTTTTTTCTTAGAAGAGAAATGATGAAATGACAGGCAGGGTCCAAGACCCACCCACGCAGAAGCAGAAGTCACCTTGCTCAACTTCCCCTGGCTGATCATCTCCTTTTCCCACTGAAAGTTAGCATGACTTCAAATTTTCCATCTGAGCTTCCTCACATTTCATTTCCAAGTGAATCACACTGGGTCCTTTTAAGCTACTCTTTGCAATTTTTCAGCTAACCTGATGCATTTGGACCCAAACAGTTTACAAAATATACACATATACAGCTTTTCAAACAATATGAGAGACTAGAAGTCCCCCAGATAGAGGGTAAAGGAAGATGCCAGCCTAAGTACAGGCAGGAGGACAACTGTTTCTCTTATTCTTAGAACTGCTTATAAAGCCCTCACGTTCTCCTCTATATTTCATTCTTATTGCATGCTATGTACAATCTCTTAGAGAAATAAAATTCCATTCTTATTGTTTTATTTGGAATAACCATTTCAATAAATAATGAATACAGTAAAACAAAGTAAATTATAAGTATCTCATTTCAAGGATCTGAAATAATATGTGGGGTGAAAATAACTTGTGTTAATACCTGTCAAGTTAATTACTAATCAGGAAAATATATACAGATACGATCCTTTAGATAACTTAAAATTATTCATTACTATTGATTTAACTATTTGAACTGGAGCAGATCCACCTCCAGGTCTGTTTGTGATGTACACAGTTCAAGACTGTACACTTCAGTACATGTTTGCATCTCCATGATCAGCCACTGCGATATGGAGAAACTGCTGAATAGAGTAGATGGGAACCAACCAGATAAAGAGAAATAGCTAAGGGACTTGAAATTTGCATATCGTACTTCAGGTAAAGGTTTGGAAACTTCACAAAGAACAACAAATGATGCAAAATATAATACATGCTTTAAGAAATTAAAATAAAAATTTGTTCCCTCAAAGTTAAGAAAGGCAGCGTGCAAAGGCATATGTTTGTACATCAGCTTTGGGTGTAAGAAAGTAAAACATTTTGGAAGGGAGTAAGCTACTAGCAAGATCAATTGACAAAATAATCTAAAGAAAACCAAACCCCAGCAAAGAGTGTATTGAGACAAGTGGTAAAGATCTGATGCAGCTGCCTGAGCTAAACCAAAAAACTTAACTGAAAATGCACAACAGCAATGCCTTGTCAAAATTAAAACAAAATATGGAGTAAAATGTGGGGATGATTAAACACTTCCAATACCTGTTGCCTGAAGATGGTTTTTAGTTGTCAATACCAAAAACGCTGTGGTGATAGCCAGCCAGACCTATGTATAGATCACCATCTGGAATGCTAAGGCTGGTGGAAAATTTGAGAGCAGATGACTAAGCTCAGCTCTTACGTAGCAACTTTATAAGTGGGAAGTGAGAACATTATGGACCTTGTCTATTGTAAGCAATCCTCAAAGCAATTCCTGCAAAGGTGGGAAATGAGATGAAGGGTCTGGCTAAGGGCAGACTGAATGAAAGAAGCCAAGATCATCATATTTATTCACCACACCTTCTAGAAATCTATCACCTAGTTTAATTTCCCATTTCAAAGGCTAATGATACAAGTAAGAATGTAAATGGAAATCTGCACAAAGAGGGGATCCTAAATCTGAGCATAACTAAACAAGGACTGTTTGTAGGTTGGTGTCCCACATGCTGCATTCAGCTTTCCTGACTTTTGAAAATATAATTGTGCAACCTTATGCTACTCCTAAATATCTTTTCTGTATTAATTACATTTTTTAAATGGTAAAATAGAAATTTTCTAAGACTGAAAATGCAGTATCACTGACTTGGAAAACAGTTTGGCAGCTTCAGTGGTGAAAATAAAATTCTAGCATTTCTGACTTTTTGGGGGGTTTCAGTTTGTTTTGATTGACTGACAAATAAATTTGTATTACTTTTAAGCAGAAAACTATATGTATGCTTTTGAACTAGAAAAGTTTCTTGCTAAATTTTCAAAAACGGCAGGTATTCAACTCTGCTGAAATCTCAGTTGTACAAGTATAATGTGTACCTTAAACAAACAAACAAAAGAACTTCATCTAAATGTAAGGGAAAAATAAAAATTTCATAAATGCAACAAAAAATAGTAAGACTGGTTCACTCACCTAATGACAGATCAAACATTAGAAAAGAAATCATGACAGACTTTCTTGTAGTTGTACTATTTGCAGATCTCTTTACAAAGAGCTGCACTCTGTGTGCCAAGAAATCTCAGGGAGAAGTCACGACTGCTAGAGAGCTGGTGATGAGAGTTGATAGCTTGAACCAATTCACCTGGCAGAAATGCACTACAAAGAGGGTATACTTCTACAGCAGAAAAATACTTGTTTTGGAGAGTTGACAATGCAAGTGCACGATGTACAAAGAGAGGGACCCAAAAGGGCTGGTTATGTTTTCCTCAGTTTTTTAGATAAGAAGTTAAGTAGCAGTGGAATTTTTCTCTGTTCCATGAAACACATGTCTTGCAATCAGTGGGACATAAATCTGTGCTCCAACCTTTTGCCAAAATGTGACCTGGAAAATCTGGTTGAGGTCATTCCTGGCATCAGTAACAGTAGATGCTGTGTCCCAAATTTCAGTCAAGAGTCTTACTAGAAACACAGACTTCCTCTCACCAAAGTAGCAGGTGAGCATGATACAAAATGTCTGTTAATCTGACTATCCATACTCAAATTCCTGTTACCTACTAACAAGTCCAGTAATAAACTTTATCATTCTTTAGAAATGTTGGCATCCTTTAGACTTACTTTTAACTGATCTGCACTTTAGGAAAAGCTAGAGGCCTATTTATTTTGGGAAAAGCAGTGCAGTATTTATTGCAGGATTCTTCTCTCCCTTCTTCCTCAGCATTCACTTCTGGAATGGCAAAGGTTTATTTACCCTTATTCTGGAAATACTATGGTTTTCACAAAACAGTGATACACTGTCCACAGGGGGAGTTATTTTCCAAAAGCTACTCTGGTACTCAGTATTTTGAGGGCATGATAACTGACAAGGAATATGCCAATCTGAATCTGTACTAAGAATTACAAAGTCCATTTATTTATCTAGATATTTAAAAGTATTTTGACAAGATCCAATCCACAACTTTCCATTCAGAAATACTGAATTATCTGTGGGAGTAAGACAGAGGTCTATAGCCAATTCTTGGTCTGCCAGGTTAAAGTGATAGCTGCTTCATGCCCAGATGTTTTATTCTTGTTTTAACTGTTGTGAACACTTAAGAAATGGAAAAATAACAGAGCTGCAATTTCAATGAATTAAGATTTCTAATCTCTGAAAACTGCACTTAGAATTATTCATCAAAACAGAAGAGAATTGGTTTTATTCACAGAATGTCACACTCTGTACAAGCACTATACAAAATTTTCAGCAGTTTTGCTCATTCAATTGGTTTTGAGTTTTGCAATCCCAAGAACACCAGTGATGACAAGCATTCAGGACTATGAAGTTTAATCACCTCAGATGTCTGTGCTCCATAAATACTCCAAAAAATGTTGAAAACCAAGAAGTTTTCATAGTAAGAAAACCAGCAATAGTAATTTGATGATATCTTGAGAGTAGAGCACCTTTGGGAAATTAATCAACTCCTGAATACATCTTCACTTCAAACTCACACAGTGGAATATCATAAATTAATGCATTTCCAAATACAAAGGAACTGAGTAAAATCTTACTTTTCATTTTCAGGGGATTATTTATATCTCATGTTCTCCCACTCTGAGAAAAAAATTCTGTAAATATTTATATGGAGTATGGAAGTACTAAAGACACTAACAAGGAACAAATATAAATGCCAGGCAAATAAAGTGTTATATAAAAGGATGAGTTCTACAGACAATATAAAACCATCCTTCACATATAAGTACAGGCTTTCCCTGGAGAGGAAAAAAAAAAAAAAAAAAAAAAAAAAAAAAAAAAAAAAAAAAAAAGAAAAAAGAAAAAAAAAAGAGAGAGACAAACCCTCTTCTATTAAAACAGATAAAACTCTAAAATTTTTCAATATAAAGAAATTTCCTCTATCCTTTATCCAAGATAACATAAAAATTCTGATACTTGAAAATTCTCTTTAAGATCAGACTTTTGTTTTAAGAGCTGTAATCACTTCAGACTCACCTTTAAGTGCCACTGTATTTCAGGACTTAAGATATATAAGAAACAATGCTCTAAAACAGACGGTGCAAGAAGAGTGCACCAGAGAATCAGGCAAAAGTCCTAGGAAATCTACAAGTGTTCAAAGACACACACAAATACATAGGCATGCATACACAAGGGCAAACACACACTTTGGGTCAACAATAATGTAGTTAAACTGCCTCATACAAATAATAACAAGGAAAACAATAGTAAAATGAAAAGGTAAAGAAGGAACATTTGGTGAATAAAACTAATATACGCTAGATATCAGCCAGTCTAGCATGCATTCTGTAGTGGACCATTTTCAGCAACTAAAGGTTTCAGGTGGAAGTTTGATTGCAAACTGCAGTCTGAGTGAGAGGGACAAACAGAAATCCATCAAAGATCCCTCTCAATCTTCACAAAGCTCCAGCTTACCTGCTGTAGTAAAGACTAACCTAGGTTTCAAACTTGAATCAGACTTCTGATATAGTGTTTACAAAATTAATCTACCATCACCATTCCTACTTCTATCTAATTAACATAACTAGTTTGAATATCAGATGTTCTGAGGCATTTAAAACATTTATCAAGGACTCAGGAGTAATCTGAAGTTATTTCACTGCTAAATCACACATTCATAGAATGATTTGGGTTGACACAGACCTTAAAGATCGTGTAGTTCCAACCCATCTGCTGTGGGCAAGGACACCTTTCACTAGACCAGGTTGTTCAGGGCTCCACCCAGCCTGGCCCTAAACACCTCCAGGATCCAGGGCATCCACAGCTTCTCCAGGCAAACTGTCCCAATGCCTCAGCACCCTCATACCATAGATTTTTTCCTAACATCTAACCTAAACCTGCTCTCTTTCAGTTTGAAGCCATCCTCCCTTGTCCTGGCACTACATGCTCTTGTAAAGAGTCTCCTTCCATGTCTCTTGCAGGCTCCCTTCAGGTACTGGAAGGTCACAGCTAGGTCACCCCAAAGCTTTCTCTTCTCTAGGCTGAACAGTCCCAATTCTCTCAGCCTTTCCTCACAGGAGAGGTTCTCCATCTGTCTGATCATCTTGGTGGCCCTTCTCTGAAATTACTCCAACAGGTCCATGCCTTGACAGTGAGGGCCTCAGAGCTGGACACAGAACTCCAGGTGGGGTCTCAGCAGAGTAGAGCAGAGGGGCAGAATCTCCTCCCTGGCCCTGCTGCCCACACTACTTTGGATGCAGCTCAGGACACGTTTGGCTTTCTGGGCTGTGAGTGCCCATGGCTGGGTCATGTCCAGCCTCTCATCCACCTGTACCCTCAAGTCCTTCTCCCCAGGGCTGCTCTCCATTTGTTCATCCCACAGCCTGTGCTGGAGCCAGGGCTTGCTCCAACCCAGGTGCAGCACCTTGCACTTGAGATTTCCATGTCATGGAAACATCATGAGATTTCCATAGGCCCCCTTCTTGAGGTTGTCCTGATCCCTCTGGATAGCATCCTGCCCTTCAGATGTGGCAACTGCATCACTCAGCTTGGTGTCATCAGCAAATTCACTGAAGGAGCACTTGGTTCCTTTGTCTATGTCATTAATGAAGATATTAAGTAACACTGGTCTGAATGCAGAACCCTGAGGGACACCATTTGTCACTGATATCCTTCAGGACTCTGAGCCATTGACCACTACCCTCTGGATGTGACAGTCTAACCACTTCCATATGCATTTGAGAGTTCCACCCATCAGTTCTGTCTTTTTCCAATCTAAAGTGTTGTAGGGGACTGTGTTAAAGACTTTACAGAAGTCCAGACATTCCCTGCTCCGCCATGCCAATCTCTTGCCTTCCTTGCATGATTTCTTGCTTCTGGAGATTGCTAGCTCTTGTTCAATCTGTCAGGTCTTTTCCACTCTCTTAACCCTCAGGGCAGTCTTTCAGGGGATCCAACTGACTATCTCCCTGAAGAGCTGGAAGCTTGCTTTCCTAAAGTTCAGAGGCCTAATTTTAGGCCCTTTTTACCTGAACTATATCCCTCAAGAGTACAAATTCCACCAATGCAGGGTCACTGCAGCCTGGGCTGCCTCTAATCTTGATGTGTCCAATGAGCTCACCTGTATTGATGACCAACACATCCAGTAACACTTCCTCTGTAACCACTTCCTCCAACACAATTTCTCTGACAGGACTGTCTATTACCTGGATCATGAATCATCAAATCATAGAATCTTCAAGGTTGGAAGAGACCTTCAACATCATTGAGTCCAACCATCCACCCAGCATTACCACAGTAACCCCTTAGCCACTAAACCACAAACCACATCATCAAGCGACAGGTCCAGACTTCTCTTGAGCACCTCCAGGGATGGTGACTCCACCACCTCTCTAGGCAACCAATTCCAATGCCTGACCACACTATCAATAAAAAATATTTTCAAGTATCTAATCTGAATCTCCCCTGTCTCATCTTAAGGCCATTTCCTCTGGTCCTCTCACTGCAGGTACAGTAGGAGACCGGCCCCCACCTCACTACACCCTCCTTTCAGGGACATGTGGAGAGCGATGACATCCTCCCTGAGCCTCCTCTCCTCCAGACTAAACAAACCCAGATCCCTCAGCCATTCCTCATAAGACACGTTTTCTAGTCCTTTCATGAGCCTTGTTACCCTTCTCTGGACACTCACCAGCACCTCTAAGTCCTATTTAAAGTGAGGGGCCCAGAATAAAGCATGGCCTCGCCAGTGCTGAGTAGAGGGGAAGAATGATTTCCCTAGTCCTGCTGGACACACTGCTCCTGATAAAGGCCAGGATGCCATTGGCCTTCTTGGCTATGTGGGCACATAGCTCACTTGTGTTTGGTCTGCTGTCAAACAGGACCCCCAGGTACGAAAAAGAAAAAAGGAAAAACAAGGGATGGACAATATAATTGCTCACCACCTGCTGACTGATGTCAGACCTGGGTAACTCCCCAGAGTTACTGGGCTTCATGTTCTGTGGTGTGAAATACCCCTTTGGTCAGTTCACACCTTTCTCATTCAAAACACAGCTGTTGAGAAGAAATTAATTTTACCCTAACTGAAACTAGGACTCCGTCCTCGAGGAGCACCCTGTAATTCCTTTCATATTTTCCTGTTTCTCTTTTGGCTTCTCTTAGCTCTGGAGTCCCTGGTTCATCTCCATAAGACTGAAGGTCTGCTCCAGTGTGGCCAGTACTGTTCAGAGTCACCAGCTGAGGGCCCTTGCCAGCACCCCATCCCTCCAACCTTTGCCTCTTATCCCAGAGCTTGCCAGGGATATTGTCCCTTTCTCTCATCACATCTAATTGGAAGCTCTGCCAGTGAGCCCCGCTAGTCCCCAAGCAGACTCTCCTCCTTTGATGAGAAAGGTGGGTCCCAACTGATGCCAGCACATCCAGTGCTGCAAAGGCCTTTCCATCGTGAAAACAACACAGATTTTGGCAATGACACCAGGCACAGAGCCCGGAAGTTTCAGAAGATTCAAAGGGAGAAATGGGATGGAGGGAGATATACAGATTGTTGTTTCATAAACATAGCATATGGCTTGCATGGTATAGAGATCTCACAAGGCAACAAAACTATACCAACTGCATACATCAGCTGGATGAACAAGATCAAGATGGTAGAGATGACTCATATCAGCAAATTCATATCTTAAAAAACCTTTGATGACTTTTACAAATGGCAAAAAACCCCACAGAATAGCCATTAGAGAAGCTGAAAAGCATATGTAATATGAAAGAAAAAAAAAATCTAAATCTTTCAGTCAATCACAGCAGATCAGGTACATGCCTGGCATGAAGTGCCCCTAAAACACTTTCGTCCTTCCATGGTGTGAGAAGTCCATGCTGTTTAAACTGCGGTATCACAGCCATCAAGAATAGCAGGCAGCTGTATTTATCTACGTACAGCCCGTATCTGTAATACATCCAGTTTGACAGCCCTGCTAAACATTTAATAACACTTACAAACTTTTAATGAAAACATGGTTTCAGATTACACAACTGGCCTGCTACAGTTCAGCTTTCCAAAGAAAGAAATGTCTGTGTCTCTCAACTTTATGCAAAGGTCTAATAATTCTCTTCCACACTGCAAGAAAATTTCAACAATGTAAAACAGCAATGCAGAAATGCAGCATACAGCTCTGGGAAAAACAAACAAACAAACAAACCCACCAAACAACCACCAAAACAAATCCCAACCATACTAAATACAGAAATCTATTCCCTGAACAAAGTCAACCCCTTAAGGCACAATGGAAGTCTGTCCAGCCTAGGTTGTTTCAGTTCTTTAAGGCACACAAGGTTTGAAATGTTCAAGCTAAGCCATCCACTCTTGCTTTTACTCTGGTATGGAAAAGGAGCAAGGAAGAGAATCTCACAGTACAATTTAGCAAGCTAAAATCTAGCTGCCAAATTTTCCATTTTAAGCAGATGAAACTGGGGGTGCTGGGTACCTTTGAAAGTATCTCCTCTAATTTCTTTCTTTTTATTTAATCTTATAGTAAGTAACCACTTTTTATATCTTAAAAGTGGTTACTACTCATCATTAAACTCCTAATTATCTAAGCTCAGGTAAAGGACTGCTTTCTTTATTTCACTTCCTGAGAATATTGTAAATAATTTTACATAATGTGAAGTGCATAAAATAGTGTGTGACATACACTAAGTCTGAAGAATCTCATTATTTTATCCTAGCAAAAATAAAGTTTTTACACTTTGAAATGCTGTTAATATAATCCATGCAAATAAAATAAAATAAAGCAAAACACTAAAAGGATTTTAATGGACTAAAGGACTGTATTTAATTGGTTTTCCGCAAACCAGGATATATTTTCAGAGGCAAGTCTTTCTTGTGGTAACAGACTTTCTTTTGTGGATTCTTTTCCCAAGCTGCCAAAAATATTTGCCCCTTGGCAGGCAGCCAGCACTGATTTTAAGCCCGTAGCAGGAGCTATTCTCTAACATGGTTGCTTTCACTGAGAGGAGCTTTCTCAGCGTTATTCTGGTGGTTTCTGCAACAGTCAGCGCATTCTTGGAAACATGCTCTAGCTCTAAATTAGGGATGAAATGCAGTAATACATTGCTCTAAATTTTGCACACCTGTCAGCAGCAGCGTTTGAAGCTTGAAAGTGCTGCAAGATGATCCTCCTTCTCCAATGCCTTCCTACAATTCAAGGTCTCCTTGAAATCAGCAGCAAATGGTATAAGGTTTAGGTACTGACTCACCCAGTCCATCTTCTTGGTGGAATGCCTCTTTCTGCTCTCACATTGCATTTTCCCTAAAAGTCTCTACAGGCAGGAATACTGGGAGAGATTTTCACAACCACATTAAGAAATAGACTTCATTTTTAAATTTTTTTTTAATGGAGAAAGACATGTGAGGCAGTGGCAGTTGAGGTGGGTAAGAGATTCTTTTGCTGGTGATTAAAAACAAATTGAAGAAAATACATTTGTGCATTTTTATTACTCTTACAATGAGGAAATTACTGCCACAACACACAACCCAGTGTTTGGTGAGAGTCACATACATTTAAAAACTCTTGAGGTTTTGAAAAGAGAGGTTACCAGGATTCCAATATGATTTCCTAAGCATATCTCCATCTTTTGGAAACACTTCTCAGTACTTTATTATGACCTCTCATACTCATCTAATCACACATCCCAAGCAATCACTAGGTCTTCGTTGTGCCAATACAAGGAAAAGACAAGAAATTTTATAGAATGCAATTTGTTAATAAGCAGCCAAATTCAAGTCTCTTAAGTTCTATACACTTGTACCACAGTTGTGGTTTTGCACATCTTAGCTCTTAATCTTCTGCTGTTTCTGTGAGTTACTTCATTTGAACTAAAAGCATTTCAGGTTAAGTTCCCCAGGAAGTGCATAAAACACCGTATTATAATCAATAAGTAGATGTTGGAATGGTGAGCAAAATATCAAATTACTCTCTTTAAGGCTTTTGGCAGGAATTTTCAGGGAACAAGATCAGATAAGTGGCAATTATCAATTTTCTTTCTGTTGAAGAAAAGAACAAATCTGTTAGAGAACAGTTATTCATGTTTCCCTTTTTCCTCCTTTACTTCCATAACCACAAAACCCCCCAAACATTAAAATACCCTACTAAAAATGTCTGTTTACAATACTGCAGGAGGAAACAATGGAATGCAGCCTTCATTCACTTACATTTGCCTGTATTATTTATTTTTAAAAATGAATGCTTAACAAAGGAATGCAATTTCAAATCCACATCCACCTGACAGTTTTCTTTGGACATCAGAAAGAGAAGAGCAGATAAACAGAATAATCCTATTCCACTCTTGTTTGGCTTAAAGAAAGAGCTCCATTTGTAGTTGTGAGTGTCCTTCTGTGGTCTGTATTTCAGGTATTTCGTGACAAGCATTTATACACATAGAACTGTCTTTAAGACTGTTTGTTGTATTCCAACTTGCCCAATTATAATAAAAATTACTTTTAAAATTATAAATCTATCATTCCTTTTGACTGCAACTAAACATTCACTTATTTCTGGAGAGTGCAGACCTAACTTTTTGCATACAGGTATTCTCTTCAAGTTTGTACCTTTGGATATCCAGATGCATATTTGCATAATGTATGACTTATGTTTTTCAGTGTTCCTTTCAGCAACACATTTATAAGATAAAAAGCATTTTTTATTATCAACTTTCCCATGGGAGCTGTACATCACATTTGCCCTGTTTCTAAAGAAAGCAAAGCCCATAGTCAGCTTTATACCATTTTTTCTTCTGGGAAGATGAAAACATGTGTTTATTTTGTTTAGTTTGGGGTTTTTTTTGATGGTTCACATTGGAATTCAAAGAAGGCACTTTTCAAAAGCAATGTCCTACCTGAGGTAGTAGTCACAAAGACAAATAAACAAAGTTTTTAAAAGGTGCAATTACAAAACCTAACTGTATACCCTACTCTTAACTCCAGACATGAGGCTTTCTCCCAAAGCAAACATACATAGAAGTGAAAGGTAATTTGCCCCAGTGATATTAGATGAAAATCAAAGGACTGTCCCTTCAAGAAAAATATATCATCCCTCTGATATATATATCCTCTGATATATATATCATCACTCTGAATGGTTGCATTACACCTCTGCTGCTTTTGTGCTTCAGTTGAGCAAATTAAGGCATTAAACAGAATCGCACATCACAATAGGATATCGAATTATATCACAATGAGTGAACACATCTACTGTATTGTTATACATAGACACCTTTTATATATTATGTAAAAGAATCCAACTTGAGAGATCTAGCTCATTTTTCACTTCAAAAGTGTTTTGTAGAGAACAGTTATAGTGTCAGTTACTTCAGTATTAAATACCAGATTTTTTGAAAACTGTAAGGTGCAGAAAGGCCAAGCAGATACCACACAGCAATGAAAAGCAGCAAGAACAAATTTCAACACTGTTCTGCTATTCAGCAGCATAAATGCTCTGCTTGGGATAAATCTCAGGCACATGGTGTGAGTCTTGGGGATGGTGCTGTGCAGGGACAGGAGCTGGACTCAGTGATCCTTATGGGTCCCTTCCAACTCAGCATATTCTGTGATTCTGTAAAATGACAGTGCAGGGTCAGGAATCCAACAGGCTGCCCAGAGGTCATACCAGTGTCTTGGGCAAACCTTCACAGTTATGCTCACCGTCCTATTTTACAGGTATCTGCCTACACTGCTGTGTGATTTTATTCAGTTAAACAGATGCCCTGTGGAAAATAAAGAAAAGCAAAGTGGAAGAAAAACATTCCTTTCCAGGAGAAAGTACCATTCCCAGAAGCAGATTGCAAAAATAAGGTTCCCTTCAGCAAAGAGAGAGGCAGGTTAAAATTGATTGCATCTTTAAAAAGATATTACCATTTTCAGGGTTTTATTGCTTCTTCTCAGAACAAAGGAGCATCAGACCTTTGGCTGTTGGACACATGCTCAAGCTAAGGACTAAACCACCCATATACATTCTTGTACCAGCTTGAATCCAAAATTTGATGTCTATCAAAATTTAAAGATGCTTATACAGAAGAAAATAATTTACCTTAATCACTTAAATGGTAATGTCCTATGACCTAGTGATGCTTCAGTTATAAAAAAAAAAGCCATAAAAAGAAAAGTCATCAGAAAAATGTAGCAAAAAATGGAAGCTGTATACTATATATGGTGTGTATCATTCCCTGGTATGCATAAGCAAATATTTTATCTTAAACAGCTTATCTGCATGAAACTGAAAGGACCTTTGGATAGGTGAAACACTTAAATAGGCTAACCGCTTTTATACAGCTCATAGTGGTTTAACAACTGCAAGAAATATAGTTCTCTTCAGAGGAATAATCTTTTATCTACTGAGAGCTAAATACATTTTTTAAAAACTTATAAATATTTCCTTTATCTTACCATGATAAAGAGGTTCACTGCAAACATTAACATACCTAGTCACCACACATTATTTATAACAGAGGAAGAGTTTGAAATGCTTTTATGTAAACAATCTTAGATTTTCCTAAAAGGCTGTTTAAAACTCTTTAGTAACAGGGGACCTTGACAATGAAAAAACATTGTTTCTAGCAAGTCTCCATGTTTTCTTTTAGTTTTAGTTTTTGCATAATATTTACCCTGATGACACCATTTTTGTCTCAAATCCTTATATAAACAATGTCTGCAATAAAAGCAAATGTATTTTTGTCACTCTCATATAAAGTAGGTCTTGAAATAAAAATGTAAAAATACTGGTGTGAAGTAATGGGAGCATCTTATCAAATACCTTCAACCATCTCCACTCACATAAAATGCCACATTTATCATAACTGACAGAAGATACACAGGATTCCAAATATTAAACAACCAGTACCACCTGTTGTCATAACTGATGAGCAAGGACGCACTCAAAAGAGAGAGACAGCTACACACTTCCCCTGTGCCCCTTATTTACATAACAATGTCTGGAGAAGGCTTTCAACTGCAATCCAGTCTTTTGTCAAAGTTCACCCATCCAGAATCTGGGTTCAGAAACAGAGAAATGAGACTTCAGTTGTGGTGATCTATTCATTAGCAAGATGTTTAGAGGCTCAGAGCAAGCTTACTATTTTAAAATTCTGGTCTGTCTGGGAAAACACTACAGCCTCCCTGCCATAACATGAAGTCCTCATAAGGGACTCATATGTCCAAGAGCAATATCACAGTGCTCAGCAAACTCCAACTGGCAGTCATTACAATATCTCTCAGGAGGTACCTCATTTTATACATGATTCTGCACAATGAGACACAACATGCAAGCATTCTGGCTTTTGGAATATCTACAGGTGTGTCAGGTTTTCACACTAGACTGTGTTTTGAGCTCAAATTTCCTGAAGCAGCATGTTAAAAATATGTTTCTGTCCTTTATGTAATCTTTCACAGAATAAATATTAAGTAGGTTATAAATGAATCCCTAAGTAAAACATACTAGTTACACTCTCACTTCTAATCCACAGATAACAAGATGTCTCCCAAGGAAGTATTCTTATCAACTATGTTTTAACAAGTGATAAAAGCTAAGTTAGGCAGCATCATACAGTAATTTCCATAGATATCAATGGAGTACACTATGAAAATATTGGACTAGGAGTCACTGTGGAAAAACAGATCTGCTACTCATTACAGAAAATAAGAAATATGATTTATATCTGAGCATCCAATACTCAAAACGAAGTCAGTGTTGTAGGCATACATAACATAACAGAAAACAACACCAAACAGGCCTTTAAAACCTTCTATCTTGGTCAGAACAGGATTTTAGGAGTTGATATAATATCTCCTAACCCCAAAGATAAGAAAAAAGAATCCCAGACTCACAAAAATGAATTGATGTTTATTAAAAATACTAACTGTAAAACAGATTAGAAATTGGCAATTTGTTCAGAGGAACCTTTGGGCCCACAGTTCAGTCTATACCTCTCCAGCAACAAGGACATAACTTTATTTGTGTTCCAGAAGAGCACAAAGGTCTCAGGGAGGGTCAGTCACTGTATGCAGAGAAGAAAAGGCAATCCTGTATCTAAACAGGCTGCAACCAACAAAACAAGATAGGAGACACAGACGCACAGCTGAATCCAATGGCTAGGATGAATAGCCTGCAATGTTGGCAGCAACCAACACCAAACATTTGCTCTGAGTCCAGAACAGCAGAGGACTGAACATGACCTGCCCACTTCACCTGTAGCTATACCCAGGGTGCTGCCATGCAGGAAGGGAGCTCATAATTTTAGCAGAATCAAACTTCTGAGTCATGAGAGAGCTTCCAGATAAAAAGTAATCTGAAATGTAAATCTCAATTTGAAAAGTTAATTAATATCAATTATCTTAGATTTTCCATGAAGGACAATGAACTTTTGGGTTGCTTGGAGGCTTTCTTTTTTTATTTGACTCTATTTTTTTTAGATTTTTAACTGTCTAATTAATAATCAAAGACTCTCATGGGTTGGAAGGGGCCCGTGAGGTTCTCCAAGTCCAACTCTTGACTCCTCATAGGACAATCTAAAAGTTAAACCTTGTATCTAAGAGTGTTGTCCAAAAACTTCGTGAAAACTCACAGGCTTGGGGCCATGGCAACTTCCCTGGGGAATTTGCTCTCAGTGCTTAACCACCCTCTCAGTGAAAAACTGTTTCCTAAACCCAATCTGAACTTCCCTTGATTAGATTTAAGCCATTCCCTTGCATCCTGTCACCAAACAACAGGGAGGAGATCAGTCCCTACCACTCTACCTCCCAAGGAGAAATTGTGAGAGCGTTGAGGCGATTCTTCAGTATCTATTGAGTATTCTAGGATCCTCAGCCACTCCTCCTAAGTCATGCCCTTTCACCCTCTTTGGTACTCTCCTTTGGACACAAAACCTCCCATTAATCAAGGAAGTGTTGCAAAATGAAGCAAAAGACCAACGACAGAAAAACAATTATTCATCCAGTTAAGCTAGTAAATAGGACTATGCAGCATACATTCTGGGACTGAGCAGGTCAAACAGCTAATCTGGAACACAAACATGCTTTTTTTTTCATGAGAAATATCTTGCCACAAACCAACACCAAGCACCAAGCAGAGATGCAGGGTAAAAGGCAAAAAAATTAAATATTTCCCTTTAGCTTCAAACCCGTATCTTTTGAACAAATTCAGTAACAATCTTAAGGAAATTAACTGTCTTATACTTTGTTGTTCAATTATGCCACAGAAAGAAAAAGCAACAATGATTTCTACTTTTTGCTGAGCTGCAAGTACAGGAAAACGAGAAATTGCCAGTCTGCTAAGAGACTTTGCACACAATGGAGAGCTGTCCCAAGAAGACGAAGGGCCTACATCACACATTTTTTGTGGTTTTTTCATAGAAAAAAATTGTCAAGAAGCACTACAAAAGACAAAATTAGTTTCTGAAAGATTCATTGAGACTGTCATTGACTGATAAAATCATAGAATGCTTTGGGTTGGAACAGATCTCAAAGATCATCCAGTTCAAACCCCCTTCCCCCAGATACCTTCCCCTAGATACCTTCTCCTAGAGCTGCTCCATCCAGCCTGGCCTGAGACTGAAATGTTAATGACTCAAAAAACCAGCCATTTACAAAAGCAGCAGGTGCTCTGTTGAGGCCACGTTTTTGCCCGCAGCTGAAGGGGGAGAAGGAGTTTTTGTGAGTGTGGTGGTGAAACCTCTGGTCTACAACAGAACGGCCCCAGTGCAGAGAGGTGCACACCCACCACCAGAGGATAAGCAGGACAAACTGACCTCTGTTCAACAACAAGCTGGGTTTTGAGCCAGATAGAAAAGAAACTTAGTAAGAAGCAGATCCTGCAAGGTGGGATAATATTTTTTTATCATGTTAATTTCTTTCTTTACACAATTGTCTCAGGCGTAAAAATCCCCAAGGTGTCAGGTCATTCACATTCACATTCACACACAGGCCTGAGGGTAATTCATCCCTTCTGAGGGGCACAACTGGCTCAACCACAAGGCAGAGGCAACAGTCATGCCTTGGGAGGGGGTCATAGGCCATCAAAGATCCCAGAAGCATTCCTAGGGGATTTCTGGGGCCTTTCACCAGACTATTCTGGGACTGCTCATGATGTACAGTGTAACATCAGAAAGTGTACCTGTCTCCCCACAGGGATGTTTGACAGCCCTTCTCTCCCATTCACTTCACCCACCAAACTTCTTTCCAAAATAAACACCCCTTCATTCCATTATGATAATACATTCTTTTTATACACAGATCAAGAATGTAAGAAGGACTGGGAGAGATCCATGAGCTATGGATGCCAATATCCTGCAATCACACACACATCTTCATAAATCTATCATTCTCTGTCTTAGAAGCAGTCTGCTTTTTCCTGGCTATCTCTGTATTGGAAAGCAGGGTAGCCCACTCTTAACAGAGCCTGTTTAATTCCAGGTTACATTGTTTTCTTCACTTGTTTTTCTGTGCTAGATTTATCTTTTAGCTGTAATACCATGACCCTTGATGAATAGACATTTGAAGTATTTTTAGATGCCATTTGTATCTGCTCTTGGTCTGCCACCCTGAAAGACTAAAAGGACACAGGCTTTCCTTATATAACACATTCTCCATCCTCTTGTTTTTCCAGTCTGCCTGGTAGGGTACAATCTTCTCCCTATCAGTCCCATTTTCAATTAAGATTTTTGAACACGGGTGACCAGGTTTGTACTCACTATTCTAGGCAAGGTCTAACCAGTGCCTTGTATAATGGCAGCAATACTTCCCTATTTCTGCAGCAAATGCCTCTCCAGACACACCCTATATCACATTTGTCTTTTTCATGGCTGTCTCCCACTGGCACGTTGAGCCTACCTAGAACTCCTAGCTGCTTCTCCTCCTCCGTCATTTCCAGATGATGAGCACCTGTGAAGCTTGGTAAAGCAGAAGGGTCAGCTGCACAGAGGACTGCTCCTACTGAATCTCTTTATTTAAGATTGCTCAGAGAACGGAGGAGGCATAACTGAGTCTGTAACAGCTGTCACAGCAGTTGTTACAGACAGCAAAATCCTGTGAATGCTTCCCATTCCCATTCACTGAGTAACCCCTGAGAGCAAGACCAAGCCACAAAGAAGAGCATCTTCAGAGCACAAAACCAGCTTCAGGAAGGTTCTGAGTAGGGGACGAAAAAGGGAGAAAATATCATTGGAGTCACACACAACCTGCAAGAAACCCTAAAACTGATATGATGTAGAGAAGCTATTGTAATTATTCTTGAAAGCTTGGATGAAATAAGCTAATTTGCAATGGAGGTGGGAATTTTTTTATTCAGGCAAAGATGTGTGCATAGGTAAATGGGAGGATGACATTAATGTTGCCTTAGAAAAAATATTTTCATTGAAATATTAACATTCCTGCTCACACAAGGTTATAAAATGAGCAGATTTTTTTTTTTTATAATATTGCTTCATATGTTGGAGACGAGAAAGCCTGGTAACTATCCTCATTCTGTCAGCTGCTATTTTTTTGTTAGGTGGCCAGACACACCATCATTAATAGCACAACAGGGTTCATGATTATTTTTTCTAAAATGAGTGCAAATTGGACTTCATACCTAATACCTTAAAGCCATGCTGAAACACAAGATAGTCTGTTATCTTTGTATCATATATTTTTTCTTCCCACTCTAGCAGAAGACTGACAGTTTATAACACAGCAGTGTGACTGCCTCATTTGCACATTTACAGTGCTTGATAAAGAGTTGAAATGCTTGATTCCCCAGAGGTCCTCCTTGTTCTTTTCCCAACAGAAAATGCCTCCCTATATTTCAATACAGCTGTGACAAATTTTTCAAAATAATGGATAGCTAGCCTTTAGATAATGCCTTTCATGAAGAAGAACATAAAAACATTTCACACAGGGCTCATGCAAATCATTTCACTAGGTGTCAGGCAGCACAGAGCACAGGCTGGAATGAGAAGCAGAGCAACCCATTCCACATACCACCTCTTGCCCATGGTCCTGGAACTGGAATTGTCCTTAATTACCATTTTTTCATCAAATGTATCCCAAATTACAGTAAAAAGACCCATGAATTGCTGAAACCCCTTGAAACTGAACCCCTAAGCCATACTGGACAGACAGTGCTTAAAACATGCAGCTAAAATTCCATGTTGCTTTTGCTCAGGAAATGAGGTAACATCTTTGACCACCAAATCAAACTGTGTTTCCCCCGATGTTAATAGCATTCTCTCAACCCTAACTTTTAATAGCAGCTGTATCACCTATTCTCATTTATGGCATTATTGTGGATTGTGCTACAGCACATTTGTTATAAAATTCTTCAAGTACAATGACAATAAGCCCAAGAAAATTACTTCATCAAGCACTAGCATTGGGGTATTTTTTAAAGAGAGATTTGATTGAAAGGTAAAGATTAGCTTAAAATTCCTCCACCCCTTCTTTTATTTGAATATGAAAAGAAAGTGTAATACAGATGCTTACCTTGATATGAGTTTAGAAGACAGTTTGGGTCAATATAATCACTGTCGAACAGCAGAATTGTTTTTTAAATCCTTAAATATTTGTACTTGCTGATTTTACTCTTCAGATGCATTTTGGCATTCTGGGGTAATCAGCTAAATCCAGACCACAGATGCAAAAGTAACCACTAGACAGTCCTTCCTCTAAATTTGTACACTGTCCATATGATATCACAGGTTAATCTCTCCCAAAACAAGGAAAGATTTATTTCTGCAATGTTTTAGAACACAACCACGTGAGCCAAAGTGACCCCACAGAAGAGCTTCTTTGCACTCCATGGCAGGTTTATGGACATGTTGTAAATGTCAGACTACACCATTTTTAATAATAAAAAAAGACACTATAATACTGTTTCCTTGTAACTGGGACAGAAAATCATTTGGTAAGAGTAAGAACATTTATTGGTTTTGACATAAAAATTTCTTGCTGTGCAGTAGAAACGCTGTAGCCCAAATACTGGAAGAAACCTGAAATCTCAAGGGCTATGTTCAGTAACTCTTGATTCAAAGGCAGACGTGGCAGGTGCATTATTTAAGAGCTTGTCAGAGATGATCTTCTACAGCACACCACTCCAGGATTCATCTCCTGCTATGTCTGGGAAGGGGATTCTCATGTAAATATATGGCAGAACTGGCTGGCTGCACATCAAGCCCAAACTGCTCAACACCACTGTGGTAACTGCAAAATGTTACCATCAGAAAAGCTCTCCAGTACTGAAGGCAGCTACCCTCCTACATACCATGTGAGAGCAGCTCTTTGGATGAGCTATTCAGAGTGCATTTCTACTGAAAAATTCGAAGTGGCATTCTTCTCAGTAGCCATACTTGATGTTCTAAAGTGTTCTTGTATTGCTGTATGCAGTCTTAATTTGGTGCCACAAAGATGTAGCATATTCAATGAAAATGAGAAACAGTGCAGCCCAAGTTCTCCTTCGAATTTCTTGACTCCTGCACATACAGAAACTGGATTTTATTTTATTTTGTATTTTTATTTTATTTTAATTTTCTTTCACAACACAAAACCTTGAGAAGCTAGTCACATCAGGACTTCAGTTGGAATGATCAGAAATAAATAGGGTAGTAATCGAAGAAGCATTTGTTTGTGCGAAGGACCTAACATGTTTTTGTAGAATATAGTCCTGGCATATGCAGACCTGCATAGCTACCTTCCTGTTTCTCCCACATACCTATCAACCTTTCGGAAGAAGGAATTTTATATGTGCTTCAGGTGCCAGAGTTCAATGCAATACACAAAATCCAATTTGAACTATTCCAGTACAGACTTAAAATCCCTCATACATGAAAATCATGGCTGGTAAAGTAAATTTTATTTTCTTTTTATGTAATGGAGTAGCTTAAGAAATAGGAGAAAGCAATCACTTTTGGCTAAAAACAAAAAGAGAAATATAATTTTAAATTGCCTATCATTAGAAAACACTGGTTTGATAGGAACTGTTCCCTTTAAATGCACCTATACTGGCCAGTAAGAAAAGATATAAAAATTAAAAAGAAATGTCTTAATCAATCACTGTACTAAATAAGATTTGAGAAGGGAAGAATACAGAGAAAGAGATGGTTGTACCTTGAATTTGGAGTGCTTGCCACAAGTTTGTGGCACAAAACACATCTGCATCAAAACACTTCACACAAAATAGTGCTGTGCAGTTACAAACAAAACTAATGAACGAAAAAGGAAGGTAAGCCTATGTATGCATAACAGAAAAACAGAAAGTAGCTCTGTACCATCTCTCACTTGCACTCAGCCCTGAACGGGAAAAATCAGGATGACTACACATTTAACTGCAGTAATCCTGGATTAACATATTTGATTCCTGCACTGTTTACAAGCCATCAATACAAACATTAATAAGCAGATATATGGCAGGCTGCTTCAGAAGTATATTACTTTGCTGTCAAAACTAGCTCTGTTACAAATTCAGGTGTATGCAATGTTTTATTCTTTTTAAAGGGATGCTTTATCTTAGATGTTTTAAGTAATCTCATGCCTGAACTACTACATAAAAATATGACATTCTCTCCAAACATTAAGCAGGTGGTTTCTCTTTTTTAGTAAATGGTGTACACCCTAGCCTTTTATATTTTTGAATGGCTTTGGAAAGACAAGATGTCTCCAATATGTTTATAACCAGTAAATTCTATTTCTTCAGACAAGAGTAAATATTAACTGAAGGTATCTGTACCATGTTTACTTTTATGGAGCATTACTGTATTAAGTAACACAGAACCTTAGTACAAGTGAAACCTTACATTATTCTGGGGGAAATCTGGAAAACTTCACCGTTAACTCTAAGGAACTGATAGTTCTCAGGGAAACTTGCCTTTGCCTCTACACCCTCCTCTATCAACAAGTATTACCTAATCACTCAGAGTACAAGCAAATGACTTCGTCAATTTACATCTTGTTTTGACATTTCAAGAAAACCCAAAGTATTTCTAAGCTTGGGTTCATGTACCAGCAGTCACCACAGGCTGGCATATCACAACAGTCTTGCATGCTTGGGGATTTCCACCATGCACAGCATCATTTCAGAAATGGGTTATAGAACAACAAAATTCAAATGTTCACTTGGATTTTTTCCATTTCCTTTTTTTCCTTTTACAGACAGCGTAACTCCTCCTTCTGTCACCCCTCCCAGCAGTGCATTGATTAATTTGCCCTAGCTCACTTTGTGTTCATTAACTTCATGGAAGCTGGACTTAATCCTTGATCTAAACCCAAATGACAGTGAGAGAAGTCTGTCTGTGAGCATGAACAGACTTTAGGTCTGGATGAGGAAACCCTGGTGTGTTGCTGCGGTGCAACATCCCTCCCAAATCCAGCTGAGTTCCACATACTCACTGAGCATGTGAGCAGTAATGATCCTCAATTTCACTCTCTCCCAAAGTATGGGATAACAGATACATCAGATAGGAAACCACAAAATTGGGAAGAGGCAAACTCTTAGGTGACAGGCAAAGCCACCGAGTGTTCAGAATCAGTGCAGCCAGGTAGCGTGAAAAACTATAAATTCATAGGTTTCACTATCTCAGCTGAAATCTACATTGTGTTTCAGTGGCAAAGCCACAAGAATCTGTAGTGGTATGTTCCGTGACTGAACAGCTGCATGTGTGACTGAGATTCACACACACGACAATGAGGGAGGGGGGAAAAAATGAAAAATGCATATTAGAAGTTACTTATGTTTAATGCTTAAAAGTCTGAATGCACAAACAATAATCTACCATTATAGAAGTACTGGTGGTCAATACAATGCATTAGAACTATGTACAATGACACAGTTTAGTATCAAAATCTTTCTACAATGTAGAGTATTACGAAACTGTTAATGACATCAAACACTAAGCACTTAAGACACCATTTTTTGCTACCACATTTGGAACTTCAATAAACAGTCCATTTTAACTTGCAGCATCAATCCATTTCTAGTATGAAATTAAGTAATTTTCTACTTATACAATAAGATTTATCTACACGGGTCTCTTGATTTTGATCCATAGCAGCAAAGGCACTGTACATCAGCAGATCCACAGACTTAAAGATTTTTTTTAAAGCATTCAAAAAAAAAAAAAAAAAAATAAGTCACAGATCATAGTTTAACAGCAACAACAACAACATAAAAAGATAACACGTTGTCTCTGGCACAATGGCTCAGTCTGCGCCCATCTTAGGGACATCCAATCAAGACTTGGATTGAACTGCTGGCGAACAAAGCAAGTCCTTATCCCAATGAGAATCCATTCCTTTTTGTATGTCGGAATGAGTACTCTTGTAAATCCTACCTCAGAGGTCATTGCTTTTGTAGTTTGTATATTGGTAGGCATCCATTCTTATTTCAGTGCAGTTTCCAAAGAACATATCAAATATTTTTCATAATCTCTTGTAATTGAAAAATTGCCCAAAGACACATATCCCCATTTTCAAGGAAACATTGCAAAAGTTTCCAGAAGTTACAAAGGTGATTCTTTGAGGCAACTTATTGTACTCTCTACAATATAACAAAGAGAGGTGTTTATATTAAAAAACCTAGCTTGACACCAAAATGCTTTATGTTTATCAACAGAAAAGCATTGAGAACAAATCTGTACACAAGATGCTATATTAACATTGCAAATATATAAATTAGCACATTCTTACTTAAAGTGAATTTAATTTAGATGTGAACTGAATTTGCCATTCATCACAGGCATGTAGATCACTGGCTACAGTTTGCAATTTCCTAAGTTTCCGAGACTGTCTAAAATAGTTAAGATACAGCATCTTCCCACCAAATAATTATACCGTAATAACACTTAGAGGTCTCATCCAAGAACAGGACTAAAAAATATAACAAAGTTTTTTTTTTTTTTTTAATAGAAACTACAAGTCTATTTAGTGTAATTTTAACTATCTCCTGAACATCCTTCTCCAAGATCCCCAATTTATCCACCTGCAAAAACACAAGTATATGATGCATCTTTCAAACTAAAGCCGGGCCAGACAGCTTTATTTAGTCAGTTCATTGTTAGAAAGCCTTCTTTAAACAAAATAAATACATTACAGCTATAATACATAATTAAAGAGTCAAGGTCACCGTTATGTATGCTTATTCAATCTTCTTCCAAGTAGATATCTGACAATTTGGTATCACAAGCTCTTAATGAACATTCACAAATCAGTAACAAGTTAAGAAGGTAAAAATAAATTCTACAACTGTGATGAGCATTTAAGTTTTCAGTTTAGAAAGAAAAAAAAAAGGAATATACAGCAAAGTGCTAGGAGAAGGAGTTCTGTCTGCATTCAGATTTGTCTCTAATAAATAACTTCATAGACTGTAGCTTTCTTGTCCCCAGAGCCAGTGACAATGTATTTGTCATCCACAGAGATATCACAGCTAAGCACAGATGAGGATTCTTTGGACTACAAGAAAAAGAAAAAGAAAATTACATCTTTCCAATCCTTCAATCCTGAAGGGCTTGAAGATTAATTGGAAGAATTTATAGACAGGGAATACATGAAAAGCTCATTAAAGTATCTGTACCATAGTGGCAAATTTTTTTTTTAAATACTTTTGTTCCACAGAAAGATCTACTTTAAAATAAAGCAGTGGTAGAAAGGGACGTGAATATTATGGACCTACAGGTAACCTATCAATCAAACAAGCAGAAGTGGTCTTTCTATATACTTTACAAGGAATGAGCATTTATTAATATGTTACGCACTCCATTTGCATAAAAATGAATGAAAACCCATCTTCTTCCCGTTTCGTTTGTTGTAAACAAGAAATTCACACAGAGAAACACTTCAAAGCCCCACCTACCCACAGGTATGAAATAAAGAGACTCCACAGAAATAACTGTATCTCCTCTCACTGCTTCCCCGGCACAAGAAGACAAAAGTTTTGCACAAAGGAATTTACATTATCAGAGAGGATGGAAGTAGGAGAAGACACTGTGGTGGAACAGGATACACAACAAGTGTGTAGGAGCTGGATGAGACACAGGATACAGCAGGTTACACTAGCTCTGTCTCTTCTGGCTTTGCTGTCTGTTCTAAGATGAAATGTACACATTGCCATATTTACCTTGCTGTTTCGGTGCATGTTTTCTTTACATAACATACGTCCACATAATTTTCTCCGTTACTACAAGAGCTAAACACTTTCCAATCATCCTGTGTTTTGGCAAAGACACCTCTGTTCACTGCACTACAAGTTTCCTTATCTATACCTCAGTAAGGAAGCTGTACTGGAGTTTTTAACATCACTTTTAAGGGGGATGTACTCTCGTTAGGATGATTTGGGCTGTCTTTGGGGGTTGGTTCTAGAAATTAATAGCCTCTACTAGAAAAACATAGACCCTTACCTTTCTCATGTCAAGGTAAACTGCCTTGTCTTCAAAAGCGGAGACATGGCAGGCATCAGTACACATGAGACTGGTCATTTAAACTAGAGCCAGTTAACAGTTAAATTTAATAAAAATATTCCCAACCTAGAGGTGCCTGCAAGTGAAATAATGGAAAGACATGCCAAAAAATCCCACTTTTCTATAGTGGCACTGAAATGCCATTAAAACTGGGCACAGAGGGACTATAGATAGGTTACAGCTTCCAGTTACACTTCAATGGGCCCCTCCATATCGCTTCAGTTTTCAGCTCAGGAGTCTGCTGGTCCAATCCATCAACACATCTCACCCAAGAAAAATACACATGTTGAATATGACTTCCACTAGTTTAGCTACATTTTGGACCTTCAGTGACTGTTCACCTAATGACATGACTTGGGTATTGTATTCCACCAATATGCAGAAGAAGGTGAGAAAGAAGGGTATTAAGAACAATTTTATATTAAAGGGCTACTTTACTGTAAGAGCTGAATTAGTGAAATAGTAGAAAGGATGAAAGCATTTCTTTCTCTAATTACAGACAAACTCTTTAAGGAATACAGTAATTAGCTGCATTTCCACATGAAAACTCCTTAGGCTACTGACACACCCTAAGATGTGCGGCTCTACTGCACTGATCTCTGTGGAAAACAGCTTTTAGGAGATTATTACCTGGAATATACTGGCTCCATAAGGTGTTCTCCAAGCATTAAGAAGATTATCTTTTCCAGTGCTTACAAACCATTTGCCTGCAACAGATTGTTTAAACGTTATTGCTGCATTTTGTTTTCAAGGGATACACCTCAAGAAACAGATGATCATAAGAAAAAAAACATTCACACATATCCAAAGAACAGTAACATTTTCATCTGGTTGCACTATGACATTCCATCACTAAAAAAGCAGTACACAGAAAAAAGCAGTCAGAATTTTTTAAATAACCTTAATACTTAAATTTAATGCCTAATTTTGAACTATACTCTGTAGTTTAATAACTATATTACACTTTCATTTAAAGGTAACCTTGAATGAATTTTTTGTGAAGGAAAACACTAATATAGAAAGATTTGCTTACCACAGTGAGCAAACTTGAGTGACAGCACACAGCTCTCATGAAGATGCAGCTGATACTTGTCTGGCTTAGTAACATGCAGCACCTCAACATTGCTGTTCTCCATTCCTACTGCCAACCACTCACCAGTTGGACAATAGCCCAGTGAGAAGATCTGTAATTAGCACAGCACATGCTTCAATCAGTAAAGGAATGAGCTTGAGATATTAAAAACTGACCCTTGCTACACTGTTAGCACTATGCAAACTCACATTTTTGGTCTACTACAGTTTTAAAAACACGATAATCCAATTACTACAGTAATCAAGATAAATTAGTTCATGCAAACACAGCTGCAAAACTATGCTATTAAATGTTACTAAAACTGCAATAGTGAAGTACTGAATCAAACTATATAAGTTAATGTCCAAGCTTATCTGACAGCGTTTAAAAATATTTTCATAAAATATTTTTGAACTTGAATCTACAGAAATGGGAACAGATTGCAGAGAGGAACATTTTAATCTGGCATTTGTTTTATAAAACTGAATCTCCATTACTCTCGTGGGAGAGGTACTAATCTATTAAACAGTCATAATCCAGATAGACATTTAGCTGCCACAAGAAAAAAAATAACAAAAAACAAAATCAAAAGTATGGAATATGAGACTAACTGAAAAATTCTTTGGAATTCTCTTTGAGACCACTTTTTTTGCTAATAAAGGAGAAAAAAAAAATTAAAAGTGCCTTCTTGTTTAAAAAACAACATGAGAAAATTTTGTTAACATGCCAAAGGTTCTGAGACTGAACCTGTGATGTGAAGTCATGTTGCTGTAGTTGTCTCCCTTCTCTGAGATCCCAGGATCTGACTGTATTGTCCAGACCTCCTGTCCACAATTTGGTGCCATCATTAGAAATGTCAATACAGCTCGCTCCATCTGTGTGGCCCTGAAATTGCCTGAAAATATTAAAGGAAGATCAGCATGTTCTGAGCAAAAATACAAATACCTTCTTTCAGTCCCTGAGTTTTAACTTAAATTCCAATAGCAATCCCAGATTAATACAAACTCTGGGGCAATCATGTGAGTTTTGTGATGAATTGATGATGTAATCAGGCCAGACAGCTAATGTGATTTCAAAAAGAACACTTTAAGAGTCAGGTACTCTGGAAATCTTTGCTGCTGGCTGTGTGATACCCACTACTCAACTTAAAACAGTCATTCCCCCCAGAAGACTGTAGCATGATCAGCAAAATTACCTTAGTTTAAGAAAAACGTGCAGGTCACTGAATTAAAAAAAAAAAAAAAGAGCAGTCTAAATAGTAACATCAGGTAGTAAAAGCTTGACTTTACAGGCAACACTGATATTACATGTAACAACATATACCCAGTGCAGTGCACAGAGAAGCTCTGTGTCACCAGCTCTTAACATACTATCAGTGTCGACTATCAGTCTCAGTGTTGAGCACCAAACCACACTCCTGAAAGGCTAAGTCTGCAATGCAGTAATTTACACATATCTTTACCCAAGACATACTTGCTGGATCTGTGATTAAACAGATTAGAGTCAGAGCAGCATATTGCACAGAAACAAAAAAAATAATCTGTTCAAGGAATCTACAGCAGTATTGACATCAGCTGATATTTAGGGAATTACAGTTGTTGGCTGATCAAAAGGCCTGTGGAACTATGGAACTCTCAAAACCTATAAATAATCATACAGACTTTTGTCAAGATATTACCATGGCTATGCTGAACAATTAAATACTGGAAGCCTCTAGGCGTGGAGAAAATAGAATACATATGCAAAACCACATTTATGGCTGTGCCTAAATAATTATCCACAACCTGATGATCCAGTTTGGTCGACCCACCTTACTAAAGTCTGGTTATGCAGGTCCCACACTGCAATGTTGCCATCGCTACAGCAAGAGAAGCAGACCTTGGAGTCAGGGCTGATAGCTAGGGCATAGCAAGCTGGAGCAGAAGATGTCAGCTCTGCTTTGATGCGAGGAGTTGGAGCTGCCAGGTCCCAAATGGATAACGTGCTGGCTTCCCCGCCAACAATCAGGGTGCGGCCGTCAGGGAGCAATCTGCAGGAACGGATGTAGTTGTCTCTGTTCTGTGGAGACAGAAGCCATCAAGAGATTACTCATGAGGAAAGAAAACAGCATTAACATGAGAGCAGAAATCCATAAAAGTATTGTATTCCCTCCTGGTTTTAATGAGCCATTTATACTTATGACAATGATAAAGTGTATTAATGCCAGAAAATTACATGACATTAGGGAAGTACTTCAACTTGATCTACAAAATTCAGTAGTGAGAGATATTTAATCTTAATTAGCATCAAAATGCAAAGACCTGAACCCAGCCCAAAACAATTCAGGATAGCTGAATTTGACAGCTGGTGTAGAAAGTTGTATTTTCATACTCTGTTTATTTCAGCACATTAACCTCTCAGCATGGGGGAGTACCAAATTCCCTGCACACTTTCCCCCTTCCCATTCCAGTGAGACTTGCTGCCACCATCTAGGAGATGTCAGAGGAAAATATTTGGGCAATTTTCCTCATTTGTGTAGCAACTTGTGTAGCAATTCATTGTAAGTCTACATGTGCTGCACAGTTCTCATTTTACTGCCTCTGTAACAAGCAGCAACATCTTACCAAGAACGGTAAATGACAAGAAAAAAGCTGCTAACAATAGTTCATCTTGTTAGCACATTCAAATAATTTGTGAATAACACTCAGGGATATTCTTAATTGCCACATTAAGACAGGTCAATGCATTCATACACATACACAGATAAAAAATACGTGACACAATCCCCAAATATTCTCAGACAGTACAGCTGCAAGACAGCAATTTTTAGCATGATAGGGTACCAACAAGCTGGAAGAGTACCAGCAAATGTCAGAGTTTATAAACAATATTTGCTGTGCTGTCTTTGATCTTTCCTCCTACCACAATTTTAGGATATTAAAAATGTTTTGATTATTTGTGGGGGAAAAATCCCACAAGTGTGGTGAGGAACATACTTCAACCTCAGTTCTAATAGAAACTGAGAACGCAATACCAACCTGTGATACCATGACAGAAATCGAATACCCACTTGCCATTTACACCTCAGTGGTATCACTGCAATATTAACACAACGTCCTATCTTCTTTCAGTGTTGTATGCTGCTGTTCACCTACCAGGCAGTCCAGCTGAGAGACAGGGCTCTTGTTGCCAGGGTGGCTGATGTCCCAAACCTTGACACAGCCCTTCCCACCCGTGTACACGTGTCTCGTGGGGTTGCTGATGGTAACTGCACACACAACTTCCCCGTGGTTCAGGGTGTTGATCTGACGGGCATGGCGAGGGATTCCTGGACCGATGAGGGCATCAGGAGGGAAAGGAACTGGCTGCATCTGACCATCTGCACTTACATGAAATGAGTATGCTCTGAGGGGAAAAAAATTAAGGGGGCGATTTAAAGAGTTTTACTTCAAACCTGTTTAGGGAAACAGAATCAAAGATGTGCTTCCCCTTCAGACATTCATGTTGAGCCCTCAGCTCAATTTTTTCACAGTTATTTCACAGAATGTTCTGAGCTGGAAGGGACCCTCAAGGATCATCGAGTCTGACCTTTAAATGAATGGCCATATGAGGACTGAACATGTGACCTTGGTGTTATTAGCACCATGCTCTATTCAACGGGGCTAGTATCAGGTATTTTAATCATTTAAGGAAATAACATTTATTAATCTGTAGCACGGCCCAAAAAGCACAAACATAGGTGCTCAGCCTTTAATGTGGAAAGTCAAGCACCAATCAAATGAGCTTTTACAACTCACATTATGATGATTTCTGGCATGAGTGAGGCTATAAGACACCACTCTTAATTTTGGACGGGGATATCACTGCATGCAGAGAAGGGAAGGAAGGTTGGGTCGGGGCCCTCTGGAAGACAGAAATAGTTGGCTGGTTGCTGCCAGAGCATGGTGGGTAGCTGTGTGCCAGGGGATGTTTGGCTGCTCGCTTTACTGACTCTTATGTGGCAGCTTCAGCTGGACTGCTGCCAATCTGTCCTGAATGTACTGTGGGCCCCAGGCCCCTTGAGCAAAACTGCTCAGCACTGTACCTAAGGGTGCAGTGAAACTTCCACCAACAATGAGGAGTTAAGTCCTCAAGGCATGGTTGCTGACAGCTGACGTGACAGACCAGCTAAAATGCACTCCAATGGAATTTTTTGTTTTGTGGGTTGTTTTGGGTTTTTTGGGGTTTTTTGTGGACTTGACACAACTGCTACGGATCCCAAATTCTCTTGCCAAAATCAGGCCCCCCACTGAGAAAGAATCTGTTCTGTGATTGCCACTTATGCCACCTGTGAATAACCTATCAACAGCTTTATCTCAAAGTATTTTCCAGGGAGAACAGTTAGGTTGTGAAATTGCTTTGTTCTGAGATGCTACCTGATACATCACATCTATTACAAGAGCACAAAATTTTTAAGAGGGTTTACCTATACATACCAAGGTATGCTTAATGGAAGGCTTTAATTTTCTTAGACCTAGAAAATCATCATAATGCTCGTGAAAAATTCATTGTCACAATGGTGGGATGAGAAGATCTCACAAAGAAATTGTTTTATGAGAATACTTTGTAAGTTCACTTCCTTAATTGATACTTCAAAGTGACTAAAGAAGGCAGTATTCACAATTAAACTACTGAATTTGTCATTTAAGATTTATAATGCATTAACACTAGATCAATAATTTTCAGTGGGACAAAATCCATTAGCTGTCTTTCCTATTTATATACTATCTTTAAGTATTTATATACTGTACAATCCTCAGGACTTGATACAATACCAAAGTGAAAAGAGAGGTATTAGGGGCCATATCCCAAATGTACCCCTATGCTGCCCACTCCATTTCAGGACACTCAACAGTGCAGAGAATTTACATAAATTTCCCTCCAAGGTAAAAATGGAGTAAATGAGAAAATAACAATCCTGGAAGATTTGACAACTATCACACTCAAGACAAAGAAAAGTCAATACAACCATGCTAAAAGAACCACAGATTTTAAAAGTTTCAAGCCCTCTGGTAGACAAATGACAGTTATATTTAAATGTTTAAAATAGACATCAACAGAGCAACAACATTTAGAAATCTTGGAGATATACCAGAATTGAAGTGATTTGACTTCTGTTTGCCTCGTGTTTTATTCCCCTCAATTTTAACAAAAGAAAGATGTGAGCAGGGAGGTCTCTGAACCCCTGCAATTGCCATTTCTCCCACCACAGCAAGCAAAGCCTAGTAGATCCAGAGACACTTCTTTCCAGGTGACTGACTCCATCAGGGATGAACTTAAATCCAGCGAGCATTTGAACATTACATCAATACATTTCTTAGAGCACACTGTATATAATGGATGAAGATCTGTGCCCCACAGAAGTTTTAATGCAAGCAGCTGGTCTGCAAGCTGCTGTACATCAATTTCTGTACCTGCCTTATGCATTCACCTACCAGGATGGCACAACTAGCAGAAAAGTAAATTAAGGCGGTTAATTTACTTTCACTATTCACAGTGTGTGACGCCTCAGAGATCTGGACCTGGCCCATGATTTGTGTGACATGTGTACACAAGGAGTTACAGGCATTAGGCCTGATCATTTGTCACTGCATGTTGTTAATTCTGAGTGTCTACAAGCTCACTGGAAGGTAAGCATATTCATTTGCTCACACTAATCCAAACGTGTGACTTACCCCAACCACTCCTACACAAATGCGTTCACACATAAAAGAGCTTGAGAAGAACTGGCACAAACACCCCTTGACCATCAAGCTTTCCAGTATGAACTGGGAACAGTTTCCCAGAAGTGTGACAAGGAGGGGGAACTGGATGAATCTTAAGAAAATCTGGATCAGTATGATCCCAGTTTGTATAGTTGCTTTAGTTTTTCTCCTCTCTACCTCAAGAGGAATGTGAGCAGAGAGCTCTTTGTCTCTGTAATTTTTCTTCCAAGGCTCACAACATGAAAAGCCTGGTAAAGCAGGTCACACTATACAGGTCAGTTCCATCAAGGACGAATCTGAATATTATCATAAAATAATTCCTTCCAGTATTTTCAATCAAACAAAACATTTCAGTATTTCTCTTTCTGCACATAGCTGCTAAGCTTGCAAGTAATTGCAAGGCTTTTGTGAACAAAGAAATTATTTTTTTAAACTGAGAAGCAGAGTACAGTAGAGATAGAAAACTGAGATCCCATTCCAGCTTGCATTTCCATAAACAACCAACCAGTCAAATTTGAAGTTCATCTCCTTTTTCCATTTATTTCTGTCTCCTTTACTTTGTATCAGCAAGTCCATGTCAACTGCTATTAGTCTTCAAAACAAATTCACAAATGCAACTTTACGATTACATAGTGATTCTCCTGCTCTTGCTGAATAGCTGTACTTATTTCTATTCACACAATAGTTTTCAGTAGCTAAGGGGAATTCCAACCAGCAACCAGTTGGAACATGACTTCCAACAGATGATTGACTTTTAAAGCTGAATGTTTGATACTCACGGTTTTCCTCCTGGGATGCCTGTGAGATTAGGAGGGATGCCTGGGACTCGCATGTGATGATGTGGATCAAAACCAACCTATAGTTTTCCCCAAGCAAAACAAAAAGGTCTATTAAAGTAAGAGTTAGGCAAAGGAAGACTGTTTAATTCATGTTGTCCATAGCATACTCCCCAAACCACAAAATGAGTGAACTAGAGTTAACCCCACAGGTCTTATATTTAATATAAACAGTTCTCGAAACTAAAGGCACCAACGGCAAACACTTACCACTGGAGATCGCCCATACGCTGCCGCTGCTGCTGCTGCTGCAGCTGCTGCACTCATTTGAGGGGAAATATTGTGTAGACCAGCATAGGCAGCTCCAGGGCTGGTCAGCTCCCCATTCATACCAGCATGTGGCACGATACCAAATGGAGTAGGATATGGACACGGTACTGCCATAGGTGTCCTTAGACCTGAAGCTGTAAGAAGAAGGGGAAAAGTGAGAAGTCACAGAGGCATTCTAGAGCCGTCATATGAAACATGAGTTTGGAAAACTGCAAAAAACCCCATAAATAACCCAAACTAACCAGCCAGCCAGCCAAGGAAAGCCACACACCACTTATTACAGATGTGAAGGGAGTTCTGACAAAGGACAAATGGTCACTGTTTCACACCACCAAAATATATGGACACTAACCTATCGGGTCCACACCTGGGGGTTTGCTGGGCACTGGCCTCAGTCCGGGAGTGGAGTTGCTGCCTGGAGTTGGGGCATCAGTCCGTGGAGTTGGCGTATTTGATTTAGACACAGGAGTGGTAGATTTCTCATTCTAATCACCAAGAAGGAAAAAGGAAGACAGTTTGTAAACTATTTTATCTTTATAGCTAGTGATTAGTGATATTAGTGGTATTTAGCTTCTGGCTTTGGGTTTCAACAGTCCCTGGCAATGAAGAGAAGACGCAAAGACACTGAAAAATGTCTTTGAATGGCTTTGGCTTTGGTAATTAACTATAGCCTTCACAGTTTTTCTCATTGGGAGAATCTGTATGATTCAGAATGAGGTAAATGACTGAAAATAATTTCCCTCTGACAACTGGCAGCATATGTGAAATCAGTCAGTGGTCTCACTATGCTCATGGACCTGCTCCCATTATAATTTTCTGTGAGGGGTGGATGAGAAGAGCAGAAAAAAGAATCCCCAAACTGACCAACTACTCATACTCAAGTGTGGTGCTAGAAACACAGGATGAAGACAGTGACAGGTATAAAGTCAGGAACTGTGCAGTGCTGCTCTTGTGACAGGCTTGTTCATCAGACACACCGCTGATTCCCAGGTCTGAACCTGTCATTCCATCACTGTTCCTGAGCACTATATTCACTTTAAGCTTTCTTTTTATTTATTTCTTTAAATAATTGCATACCCTGCCCTGTGAAGAACCAAGAGGGGAATAACTGTGCAGCTCAGGTAGGTGATTAACTGTGGCCACAAACAGGAAAGGAAAGAACACCCCTTGCAGGCAGCTCTTTTCCGTTGCATTATGATTTGTGATGCAAGTCAAGGAAGGCTCTTGTAAATGACAGATTACTTTTTAGATAGAAAATAAAAATTATTGTTGTTGTATATAGCCTGGTAATTCAAACAAAGCTAACAACCAAATCACATCCAAGCAGGGAACTGAATTTGCTATAAACCACAGCACAGGAAAACAGCTCAAGAAACCCCTGTGTACTTTTATTTATTCTCAGAATAACAGTTCTTTATATGGGGGCAGAGAGAAATATCTCTCAGAACACCACATCTACCATCTACTCACACCACCAGTGAAAATAACCTCTTCCTATCCCAAAGAAAGACTGTGGACTTTTTATTGTTTCATTAGACTCCCTTGAAAAGATAAATTAAACTAATACTAAATTTAGCTTCACAGTGCTTTCCTGACAGCTGTGGAAATACAAATTGTGTCCAGACAGAAATCTGGTAAGCACATATTTCAGCCTATGATTAGGGGTCAGAAGCATTGTGTAGCACTTACAAGGCTAAGTTCTTTGGATTTGGAGGAAGGAGTACTGCTAGAGGATGCAATAGATGCCGGACTAATTGGTGCATCTTTTTTCAGCAGTCGAGTCTTGTCCAAGCCATTTTCCCGTGGAGAGTGTGCTGGGCTCCCACGGGGAGAAGAAGGATCCTAAATATCAGGAGTATGGGTTAGTATAAAAACCTCATACAAGCCAGTAGTTCTTGTCTTGAGCAGTCCTCTGATGCCTTAAGTTTTAGCTTTCATATTTTCCAGATTTTGTACTGCATTAGTATATAACTTTGAACTTCATATAAAGTGTTAGCAAGTTCTCCTCAGTTTAGTTAGACAAAAGAATCCTTTTTTAGCCTGAGAACCAAGGACACTGTTGCAGCTTCAGGCCCAAAACGTATAAACAACAGCGAATTGAGGCGAGCAATTTGGGAGGATCGGACTTCATAACCCGAAGTTGAAATTGGACAATTAACCCCAATATGTAAAAGGATCAAAACTTATAAAAGTGTGAAAACTCATGACTGGTCATCCATCTTGAGTCCATCTTGGGTGGAGCCACAGCCAGACTCTTGTACTGCCCAAGGTATTTTTTGAAGGCCTTTTTTAATTTAGTAGTATTTAAAGGAATAAAGTAGGTATTTATTTAATAAATTTATTTAATAAATACCTACTTTATTCCTTTAACACTGTCTAGTTTCTGTTCTATGTAGTCTCTCGAGGCATCACCACAATTTGGAATGAAGATCTATCACAGGAAATGACATATTCCTTCCATTCTTAATTGATTTAGCTGTTACTATTGTAAAATTGACAGGGATAATGAAGGACAGTTTGGTTTTTTTTAAAAGAACTCTTAAAATTTGATGCCATTAAACCACGAAAAATAATGCCAAAAATCTATGGATATTGAAATAGACAAGTAAATCTCTTTTTTCAAGTGATAAAGATTTGATGCATTTGGCAGACCTGGTAAGGTTCACATATGAAGTCATGGCCAAAGTGAAGAAAAGACAGACACTCTTACAAGCTGCACCCCCTCTGTTGTGCTGGGCTGGCTTCAAATATCTCAAGAAAACTTTTTGTTCATAGGAGAAACAAGAAGTACTTTGTAGAAGTAAGTGCTTCAGATCTGATTTGTATTCTAAAGAAGACTGGGTTCTGTCAGGCATTTCAAGTTCCTTTATGAAGGCAAATGCCATAATCCTATTCATAAAATCAATATGCACAGAAACCACTGAAGATACCCTCACCATCATTTCTGTAAGGTCAAAAAAATACCATTGTGCATACCTCATTGGAAACATCAACTACCAAGTTGTCATCGCTCTTTTCACCGTCGCTGTCCTGCAATGAGAAATCACAATGTGTTAAAAAAATTTATTTCATATCCCAATGTCTCTTAATAACTGTGAAAACAGAGGAAGGCTGCTCACAAATCTGCAGTGTACCATTCACTCTTACCAAACTTTATGCGGTAATGCAATTAAAGTATTTCGGTCACCTAGAGGGCTTCTGCTTAGCAGGCTGCCACAACTACAGCAGTCTTGCCAGTTTTCACATAGGTAGAGAAGGACATGGGATGAAAATCTTCATCCAAAGTGGCACTGCATTATGAAGCATAGTCAAGATAGACTTCACTAACAAGTCCCAGCCTAACTAAAGGCTCAGCACTATTGTCACACAACTTCCAGGTGCCTTGTATTTATATTGTTAAAAACAGTATCAATCATATGCATAAAACTGTTTAATCCAGCAGAGACACTAGAGGTAGGCAGCAAAAACCAGTTAAAATTTGACCCTCATTTTAAAATCAGTTATGCAGCAGAAATCCGATGAAATTACAGAGGAACACTGAAGTTCAACAATGCACAGTGTAGACAATCTACTCACATAACGAGCTGCTATTTCCTTCTCTTCTGTTTTCTGTTTTTTACTATCTGAAGAATAATCTGTTGAATTTCTGTGCTTTTCTGCTGTTCTGAAACTGGCTGAGGGAGATACAGATGAGCTCTGTAGTCCAAAAAAGAGAAGAAAGCATCATCAGGCCCTCATTCATAACAGTGTTTCATTTGTCAATATCCGTCAATACATCTTATGCCGATAGTATGATCTGGAGCTGTTCTCACAGACAGCACACGTTGGGTTTTAACCAGTGACAGCTACCCAGCAAGTGTCTCGTACTAAAAACTGCACTATGTATTGCAAGAGAAAGAAACAGGTGATCAACTGACAGATCATAGTGGCTATCTGCACTGCCAATGGGATGAATTTTATGAATACTGTGCACTGGTCTTGTTTTGGTTTGTTTCCTCTACAAATATGCAGGGTTAAGTCAATAGTCCCAGAAGGGGGGTGCGTGTTTGCACATGTGTGTGTGTTTGCCTGTGTAAATCAAAAAGAACAAAGAGGCTCAAGGCAAGTCACACTTCAGCAAACATTTGAATGAAGATTTCTACCAAAGAAAGAAGCAAGCTTCTGAACAGTTTTGGAGCAGGCAAGAACAGGAGAAAACACCTCAACTCATTTTATTTTGCTGCCTTTTACAATTACAGGCTATGCCTGCAGCGGACAGAAACAAAACACAGACTGGCTCAGTGACTCTCTTGCTATTCCACAGTTGTCACCTAGTAATGATTGCTAAAGAGCACACACATGGACAGGAGAGAAAGGAAGATAACGTTTACTTTATGCACTATCATCCAGCAACTCCACTCTACTCCGTTAAACAAGGCAGGCTACATTTATCAAATTCTACCGTATTTCCAAAGCTTTGTGGAGCCTGTATCTGCGTATACAAAAAAGGAAGCAATGAAAGATGCAACGCTCCCTCTGGGACCGATTTTAGTAGCAGCAGCAGTTTTGGCCCTAGTTCAAGAAAGCATTTAAGCATGCACTAAACTTTATCTCACTCTGAAGTCAGTGGTTGAGCGTACTTAAGTAAGGATGTGTTCAGGCTTTTTGCAGAATTGGATATGACAGCAATGAAGACGAAAATAATTGTCAGTTGAAATCCTGCTGTTTCTGTCTCTGTCCTCCTTTTTAAGTGAGAAACAACCAGTGAGGGGTAGTGAGGAACAACCAAAGAAGTCCTGACTGATGGATTTTAGATCCTCCCATTCATCCAGAAACACTTGTTTGGGGTTTTTTCCTCCATGCATGAGGGACAGTTGTTGTTCCACATAAAACTGTACTACACAGCAATTTGGTTTTGGGGTTTTCAGTGCAGCTACTAACATGAATACAAACCAAGAAATTAGCATTTACACTGAGTAACTTCTGTTCCATCACTATTACAGGATTTCTTCTTTTCCTTATTATATCACAAGCTTCTGGTAAGGATTAGGAAAACTTAACCACAAAAATTAAGCTGTGGTTATTGTCCAAGTCACATAAGAAAATACTACTACCCACTGGGACACAGATCCTCCTCTCCATTTTGCCACAATTTCCAGTTCTTGAGAACAGCAGCTCAGATTAATGACTGGTAGAATTTGCAAAAATCTTCCGTATTTTTGACTGGTAATTGTTAATTACCCTCTAAGAACATTGAGTGGAAATAAAAATTTTAGAACGAAGCTAGTCTTGAAGGCACAGCCTGTGCCTTTCCCATACTGTGCAAATACATTTTAAAATACTAATTTAGTTTTTAAGCAGATCATTAATCAACGATTATAGCATATAACACAAACTAACAAAGTTATTTTTTGCTCTGAAGCGACAACACATGTTAAGACATTTGGAGACAGCAGTGACAGGGTACAGAAACCCTTAAAATAAAGGCCAAGTAGAAACACAACATTAAATGAACTGATGACTTGAAAAATGTATTTGTTTCTGCAATAATATAGCATACCTTTTTGCAAAAGATTTTTATACTAAGCTCCTATTACATTTATATTCATTTAGAATTTGGAAGGCAGTAGCTTGTAATGTGAATTCAATTCATTATTTCTCAACGTCACCCTACAGAAAGCAATTTGCTTTAAAACGAAGAAAAATAATCACCAATAAACTACAAATTAAAGTGGTGTCTAAAGAATTAAACTACTGCACTTATTTAAATAGAAATATTTATTTTCATAAATCTATAACCATACAGTTCCATTTTTCACAATCTGGTTAGCTATGTGCTATAGATACCATTTTAATCTTTGATTTCACTACTTAATAAAGTAATAAATTTAAGGTCCCTACTAGAAAGATAAAGTAGCTAATTATCACTAGCACATTAAAGGATGAGTACCACATTGGGCATTGGGGCAATGCACACTTCTGAATGCTTTTATTGCTTGATGGATCTGACCTTATACTAATACAAAAGGATCCTCCTGCAGTATTCTTACCTGACATTAGCAGAAAAAATTGAGACAACTCACCTACTGACAGCAGGCAGAACCTAATTTCCCAACCTGAAATTAGGCCAGCGTACTAGGACTGACATTATTTTGCCTCACAAGTAAATTACTTGTGAGGCAAATTTGTTTAGAACAAATCTAAACACTCCCGCTTTTTACTGTCACACCCCTTTCCTCACACAGAGATAGCCTACCAGTAACCCTGCAGAACTGCCTTCTTTTCCCTTCAACATGAAATGCACCTGCCACATAAATTTCAGTGGTGTCATGGGATGGATCTCGTACTTTTGCTGACAGATCTTACTCTTACACTAAGTAATAAAGATATGTCACATACATAGACAACGAGCTATGGTCTAGATCTTCCTACGGACCCAATGCCTACTATGCTCACTGTGTAAGCGACAACAGTATTACTCATACTGAGTTCTAACTATTGTCTGTAACAGCTTTTCAGTCCATAAGCACTGATAAGGACCTACCTTCACTGAGAAATACTGGGATGTAAGTATGCCCTCATGGCTTCCACTGACATCAGATTGCTGCAGATAATCCTGTACCCACCCACACCTTGGTTTCTGAGTGCGCAAGCCCACAAACTCCAAGAGAGGTCCTTACAAGAAAACCCCATCAAAACACATTGTTCAGCTGATAGACTCTGCCCTGTTCCATGATTAAAACATCAGTGCCCTCCTAACAGCTGCCTTTAAGAAGCTGGAATAGGATAGTTACTTAGAGAAATTAAGTGATTCAGCACTATGACTTGGCAGGCTGTAACTTAATGGGCCAGAGTCCTTGTTTTAGTAACTACTAAAATTTATAGAGAAATGAAGTCTTTTTACACTGCTGTTTTCTTCAATAAAATGCATGAATCTACTAGAAGAGTAGCATTTTCCTGCTAAACAATGCTGAGTTTGCTCACGTGTAATAATTATATCAGACATAGGAAAAAATACTCTTTGGTGAAAGTAAGTTACACTTAGTTCGTGTTTGAGAAAAACATACCAGTTTTTCATTTTCTGCTTTGGTAGAACATTTTTATTCATGGTAAATACACCACAAAATGCTGACAAAAAAACAATGAACATACACATTTACAGAAAGGCCAAGCACATCGCCATGTTCACACAATTTGCTTAAGAAGTAGAACAGTGTCTTTCTAGTGCTGGACCCACAGTATTTTTTGCACTAGGCTATAGAGCATAGCATGCTATGATTCAGTCTCTGTTTTGGGCAGTGCTGAGCACAGTGCTAACTGAAATGGTCTCCCACCAGAAGGACCATACTGTTTTGTCTCCAACACCATCAGGGCGCTGCTCCAGGTGCAGTATGAGTGCCATGCAGGTGCAAATTAAATCAGTATCAAGAGAGCCATGCAAGCCTCCTATGCAGCCATAAAATTCTCACCAGCACACTCACTGTCTATTTGGGATAATTAATATTTCAAATTGCTAGGGGAAAAAAAATCACTGTTTTACCCCCACCTTCCACTGGAATTTAGCTGCATCAACATAGGTAGCTCACACTGTAATGTGGCAGAAATCAGTGCGGAAATCATAAATCAAATTGTATAGCCATCCAGCTGCAAGCCCCAACTCCCCATATGCTGACTTCTCCAGATAAGACCTGGCCTGAGCACACTAAGTGATAATTAAATGAAATCAGTGTTAAAAGTAATGACTAAAGATGACATGATGAAAAGCCTTCCTACATGTTAAAGCTGGTAACTCTTTAAAGCATTCACGAGTATGACCATTCCCCAGTGTACCCTTACTACTATGCCAAAATGATGTATTTGGAGTGGAATAATTAAAACAATAATTCCCAACAATGTGGGAATTACAAGATAATTGACCATACTGAAGTATTAAGCAAACTGCAGTAAAAGCCAAGGATGCTCAACATTAAGGTCAATTACAGTATAATTATCTGAATGACATTATTGCTGTTATAAAGACTGCCGAAAGTATAAAAGAAACTATAAAAATGGATACAATATGCATCGCAGGGAAACGACCAGGCAGTAATGCTGCTTTGTTGGCTGATGCCAATGTTATAGATGGAAGTACCAGCACCAGAACTTGGCCTTGGGGACTGCCCTAGGTTTGGGCTTGGAGCACTAAGCTGCCTAATACTGTAAGTTTATATCAGAAGTGGAAAAAAAAAAAAAAAAAAAACCCAAAAAAACCACAACCAAACACAAAAAATAAGGAAAAAGAAAAAAAAGAAAATAAGAAATTAGAGTTAAAACTTCTGACACCCTAAGGGTGAGATGAAGATTGCTCTGGCAGAATGTGGAAGATGTCCCACCAGACATGTGAGAGCCCAGGGCAGAAGAAAAAGAGGCAGTGCAAATACAGCCCAGAGACCATGTGCTCAGGGAGGAAACTGCAGCCAAGGGCTCCTGCAAAGCAAGTCTAAGGGCTATAAGGTAACAACGATCTACCTGTTTTAAAAATTAATTAATTTACATAATCTATACGCATAGATATAGATGATCTACAGATACCATAACAGAACATTTGCATAGCTACTCAGCCTCCTGAAGTCACCCACACTTACAAAGCCTTTTTGTTGCTGGCATTGTTGTTATTCTTCTTATTATTATTGTTATTACTACACCCCAGTATCTGCATGGATGGACATGGATTTTGTCCTCTTTGCTTTAATTTTTCAACACAGACTCTTTGCAGCCCTTAGGTAAGCAGATTTTCTTTACCATGCCTTTACCTTAAGGTTTACATAGTGGGTCATGATCAAGCTGACACAGTCAGGCAGTACAACCCGGACCACAGCACTACCAAAATGGTTCATCAGAGGAGGCTGGTAGTCAAGTGTTGATGCCACATGTATCACTGCTTGCCCCAACTAAAACCTAACTTCCACTCAGCCATACCATGATCTTTTTTTTTTTTTCTCTTACTCACTGGCTTTTCCCTATGGCTGCATTTTCAGATACCAGAAAAAGCCTCAGAAATTGTCAGTGAAAATGCAACTAACTAGCTAGGAAAGATACAGAACAAAGCCAGTTTTAATATCACATGACCTGGTCTAAGCTAACCGCATTGAGTTTTGTAATCAAGCGTGTGATAATTATTTTTAATACAAACTATGATTAAAATGCAAACTTTGAAGTTTTATATAGCATTTTTAACCACTAATTAACTTCACTAATTGTAAAATTAATGAAGTTAATTAGAGGAAAAGAGTGCCATAAAAAAACATCAAAGTCTAGATGTGCAGTGCTGCCTGCAAGAGCAACAAGAAGACCGCAAAGAAGTCCAGAATAAAGAGAATATGTAGGGTCAGCGGTCTTCAAAATCTAAGTGTTCTCACAAGTGTTACATCAAGAGAAATATAGATATGTGTGTATATTATGTATATGTGTGTGTAACTTCATAAAAAAAATGTCCATGTAAATGTTTACACTCGTGATCTGCTTGCAATTGGTGGTACCACTGGAGTATTTAATCTGAGCTAATTAAAAGCATCAAAGTCTAGATGCTATGAAATGGGTGATAAAACGAAGCAATAAACTACTATGGTTGCACACATTAATTACAGTTGTATTTCAACATATACTTATCAATTTGCTGGAAATGCTGAGAGGGCCACACAGCAACAGTTGAAGATACCTAGCAATTTTGATGTATAATCCTATCAGTGTGTGACGATGCTTCTCTGGCCCCTCCTGATGTAAGGTTCATGTTGGTGACAAGAAAAGTAGATGTTTAAAGCAATGGTGAGGTCTGCTGGCTAGTCTTTTGTGGATGGATTTTTGTAATAAATCCTTTAAAATACAGCTTCCCCACTACTGGCTGAAGGACATAACACACATAAGGCCTAATCACTACTTGACACTGTGAGGGTCAAAGGATGGGGAGAACTAACGCAGCTTTAGGACAAGCAGTGGAGCAGTAGAAGAACACAGATGAAAGTGAAAAAAGGAAGGCCAGGTTTAGGTTAAAGTATATCCTAGCACAGGCACATGAAGATAGTGAAATCAAATGTGCCAAGAGTAACAAGAACCCTTTGGTAAAGCAGAACAGTTTGAACACAGGACCTGGTTTCAGCAAGGAACAAAAGAAAAAGAAACAGCAGGAAAAAGAGTTAAACATTCCTGACAGGTTTACAGAGGCCTCAAAGTTCACATATTACATTTACTAGGAAGTCTGTTCTCACCTGCATTTTGCTGCTCGTTAACATTGAATTTAATTGACAGTAAGACAACCCAGGCACCGTCAAACAGCCTCCCCCACTCAATCTATAGAGCAATCACTTGATCCATTCTCTCCATTCACCACCCTGTGATTCTGTTTCCTCCCTTGACCAGACCCTAAAATAAGAATACATGCTTCAGAACACAGCAGAGTAGGTAATTTGGATGGAGTGAAAAGATTTGTAAGAAGGCATTAAGGCACAAATTGCAACTGGTGTAAACAGTAGAGTAGGTGAGCCTCAGCATATGCAGGCTGCAAAGGAATATCAACCCTAATGATTCCAGAAAGGGGAAGTGTCCCACCATCACAAACCTGGAGATGCTACCAGAGAAAAACGTCCTGCTGGCATTTTAGAGAGTAAGTGTGAAAATCCAAGACACATCTACATGTTGGTCATCAAAGACTGCAAGCCTCCAAATGTTACTTTAGCCAAAATCAGAGTTACTTAAAGGGAAGGGTCAAAGGTCATCAAGTTACAGAAATTCAGAAGAATTCAGACTAAATATCTTCGGAAACCTGAGGAACTGAGCAGTGCCAAAGAAATGTGAAACTATAGTCCTCCTCTCCTCAAATATTTATTTAGGGTTCCAGTTACTGATCTTTCATGCTATTTCCTTTAGCAGAGATCTGAAACAATACGAGCAGTTCTAACAAAACAGAAACACAAACAGAGAATAGAGACTGTGGGCAGTTAACTAGGGAGAAAGAGCAAGGGAAAGCATGTAATCACAGAGTAAGAGAAAAAGCTCAACTAGCTGAAGCATTCAATACAGCAATTTAATTGTGGACTCACCACCATGAAAGAGAGAGAGAAGAATAGCCACCAGCCTGCATTACAAGTTTTGAGTCACTGACATGCCGTGGAGGCAAGGAAAAGCAGCAGCACTCCATTACTGTTCTTCAAAAGTCAACGATGGACATGCATAAAAATTCCCAAAATCCAACATATCTCCGGAATATCAACACTAATTATGTTTTCACAGCAACTGCATTCAAACAGAATACACAAGGATACTTGGTTAGTTTTCAGAATTCTAAAAAACACTACAGAGGGAATGTTTTATGATAACCATTAAAGGCTTGTGTCAGGATGCTTTACACTCTTCTGCAAGAATCAGGAAATCCCTCTGAAAAATAACTGGGTTTCACTCAGAGTCCTCTTTTCAGACCAAGCACCGCAGTAGAACTGTTATCCTTCCACTTTGCAAAGTGATTAAAATGGACTGTAAGGCACAGAGCCAAGCTGAATGCAAACACTTTCCTGCAGCATCTCAAGGCACAAGGGTTATAAAAATCCCTTCAGTACTGGCAACCAAAGTTAGGAGGTAAAAAATACACACACCTATACCCCCTAGATTTTCCATGTTCAAGCAGCAAAATGATCAGGGTTTAAGTGTTGCCTTCTCCAGGGATATTTAAGTAGATTCAGTTTTCATGTGACAGGTCCTAACAACTTTCTCCTGGGACTTACATTCCCCAACTATTCTCCATTTTGACCAGAAGGATCTAACCTAGTGCTAATGAGCCTTTTTTCTGTTGCTTTAAAACCACAGAGATCACATCTGAAGACAGTCCCACAAGACACTCAATTTAGCTTCCCTCCATCAGGTACTACTGTGCCCCAGTATCCTACATTTGCAGTTTTGATTTTATCTAACAAAGGCTATATTCATGGCAAAGGCATCAGTTTTGAGTTTTCACATTTCTGCTCCCTTCCAATCTACCCATATGTACCAACCCTCCAGGGAAAAACACTTCCATTTTCTTCCTTTCTGCTTGTTTGTCTCTATAGGATTTTATAGTTGTTTTGCTGACTTAGGAGATGATACGAAGACAAACCAAATTATTGTTTTAACTGAATAATTCACAAATAGAACTGATGATCTCTTTCTACATGTTCTGACTAGTCATCTCCCTTTTTCCTATTTTTAATCCTATCTGTTCCTGACTTGATCAGTAGAAAAGTGATGAGAAAAAAAAGTAGCCTTCAAAATGCTACCATGATTACAAAAAGCCCGCTAAAATTCAATAGAAACACTCACTTCACATCATGACTGCTTCTGTCAGCAGAAACACATTCACATGTTTTTCTCTGGTATTAAGCAAGAGACTAGCAATTTGGTCCTCTCTTCTCTATTAGATTTTGTGTGGCTTCTGAAGACTTGATTTATTTTCTGTTTTTTTCGTACCCTACATGATTTAGGAAACCACAGACACTGGTAAGTGTCCACTGAAAACAGAATTTCATTATCTAACCAAACTCTTAGTTGGGTGGGTGAATAAAACATAACTGGGTACAATTAAATGTTTGCAGATTCCAGGTCATGCCGATTCTGAAACAAAACATTCTCTTAACCATCAATTAAAAATATCCTCCATAAAAAATCTTTCAATGCTACTATTCTCCTCTCTGCCCAAACAATATCCTAGCCCATTATATCTGCCTCACTTCATCTATCCACACTTACTTGTGCTCCCAAGACCCTTGTTCAGGAAATTATCCCATTTCCTATTCAGGAAAGCACTTGAGCAGATGCCAGATTTGAGACACACACTTTGATCTTACGGAAGTCACAAAGCAGAAAAAGAAATCAGAGGAATGTACATGTGTGCTGAACTTTAGATGCCTACTGTGCACTACTCTGAATCTGGACCTCAGCCTGCTGCAAAAATAATGGTCCCCAGTTTCGTTCTTCAAACCATGGACTATGCTAAGTGGAATGGATGGAGGAGTGGTAGGAACACAGATTCTGCAGTCAGCCTTAAAGCAGTTACATCAGTATACAATAGCACACTGTAAGTGTAACACCTACTTTTGAAGACTGAAAAAATAAAACACGTGGTCTTTTCTGCCAGATTTTTAGATGCATTACAACTCCTGAACATCATAGAGCTTTGCCAAGAGAAGCAGAAGTAGCTTTTACTTCTCTGGGCCTTCCATTATTTATATTAGATAGGTCACACTGTTAATGTTTTAAACGTTAAAAGCACAATCAAATACTGACTTCAGGTTAGCTGGAAATGTTTTGATGTTAGCAATGAGTAGCCAATACATTTTTAATTCAGGTTAGAGAAAAGGAAAAGCAAAGATCTCCCTCTTGTACTCCTCCTGCACTCTGCCAAGTAGGTAAATGTGATTAACTTGGCATGCACGCACATGACCTTCTATTCTATTCAAATTAGTTATTTTAGGTAATTTCTGGAGACTCTTGTCTCTCATTTAAGTATTTCATAATACGATTCATCTTTCCACTTGCTTTTAAGGTAAGACTACAGTAATATCCCTAAAACAGCATTCTGGCAAATGCTCCTGAATTATGTAATTCACTAGGTTCAACTCTACTGTTACAACCATCTTCAAGAAGACGGATATAAAACATTATTACAGCTCCAGAATCCTGAATTGAATTTTCCTTTGCTGAATTACTAACACTCTAATGCTGAAATTGATCTGTTTTACAAACCTCATGTGAAAGGTTTTTTAAATACCATACATGCTCAGGCTCTTTATTTTAAATGGTTTAGAAATGAGCGGGTGGAAACAGGGGACTAAAAAAAAGTCTTATGTTCTCTAATCTAGCATTAGGCACATGTTGAAGAACACCAAGTGTGTTTCCAAGCAATACCTATGGTATGGATTTAGATCTGCAAAGACCTGGTATTTCATCAAGGTTCCAGAAAACCATTTCAAAAATTTATAAAACAAAATGAAAGATGTTTATTTCCATGTGGGACACCTCTAGAGAACCTGGCAAGTAACAAGTTTATTAAAATGACAAGTTCAAGGTACTTTCCTTGTTGACTGTAAATAATCTCCCTGTGAGCCAATTAAGAGTGTGGAGATCAAAGGCCGAAGAAGCACTATAAAAGCTGGAATTACAGGGTTAAGGGAAAGCCTCCAAAGGCTCCTTCAATACATATAATTTCCTCCAGGCACCCATTGGGTGAAACAGTGCAGACAAGCATTTTTTTACTTTCTTTGGAGTACAGCAAAAACCAACACCCACAACTTTAAAGGACACCCAAATAGGCAGCTTCATCTTATGCACAGTCAGGAATGAATTTAGTTGTAAACACTGACCCAGGTGAGAAGACTAAAAGGGAGCTGGGATGAATACACAGGATGACTTACAAAATGGGCTTCTCTGTTGGGAAGTTATTAAATCTCAAATTACAACAGTTTGTCAGTGCATTTCTTCTCCATAACAGCTTGCCAAGATTGTTCCTTTTCAAGGCACTGGTCAGAATAGCCAGCAAAGTGTTTCCTAATGCATGGCTTGACTACAATGATGATCTCTGCACGCATCATCTTCAAATTTGAAGAGTGAGTGGGGCTTTAGATTGACTACACAGAGCACTGCCAGCATGTCTTTTGCCAGAACTTAACAGGCTGAGCTAAGTCATACCACTGTTTACCGACCAACATCTGGGCTGCTTGAGCTTCCTTGCACTGCTACCTTGCTTATTCTCGGTAATGAGCTAAGTCCTGTTTTAAGATAGAAAATCTTGAATTTTAAAGTGGGTCTTCACTGCTGTTTCCTGCTAACAGGGGGACAGATTCTAAACCTGTCCAGTCTGTTCCCCTTTATATCACTGCCTTTCCTTGCCCCTTTTATATTACAGGGTTCGAGTGTAGGACAAGTTTTCATTATTTGTTGTGACAGGTAATACTATCAGAATGCTCACTGAGCATAGCCTTTAATTCTGACAGTAAATGCAAATTTTCATTTACATACACCTAGAGCACCAGATGGAGCCCTTACAGTAAGAAAGTGTAACACACTCTTTCACAGCAGGCACAATTGTATCCAAAGCTCCAGCCCACAGATGGAAATCCTTCTTCCCTGCCTGCATGCTCTCCCCGCTCAGCGTCTCACTGGGCACTTTCACTACTGACAAAAATCACATTCCCACATCCACCTCTAGGGCTGCTCCCCCACAGCGGCCTTGCAGGAAGTCTGGAAGAGTCCTCCAGCTGTGCAGCAGCCCTTGCTCAGCACCTTGCTAACAGTCAGTGGAGCACTATGCCCAAAATCCTTACCTGTGGTTGAACAATCTTGCTTCATGTACAAAAAGTGGCAGAGCCTTGCCTGTGTGGGCCTAGGCTGGAAGTAACACAATGAGGAACACAATTCAGGCACAGTGCTGGGATGTCTAGAGGCACCGCTGCTGGTGGGTGGTGTGGTCCTAAGGTGGGCCAACACTGACCCCGGGGCTTTGGCACTGTGCTTTGTGGCATAGTGTATATATGCTGTGTGACAGCATATATACATGCTAGCCCAGGGTGAGCAACACAATCAAACACGAACTCCCCTTGCCATGACCCTCCCAACAGCGCTGTGGCTTCTGCTGATTTGGCTATGTATCACCGAGTCACAGAATATGGTGAGTTGGAAGGCACCCACAAGGATCATCAGGTCCAACTCCTGGTCCTACGCAGCACAATCCCCAAGAGTCACACCATGTGCCTGAGAGAACTGTCCAAATTGTTGTTGAACTCTCAGGCTGGTGCTGTGACTTCCCTGGGGATCTGTTCCAGTGCCCAATGACCCACTGGGAGAAGAACCTTTTTCTAACAGCCAACATAAACCTCTCCTGTCACAACTTCAGGCCATTCCCTCAGGTCATGTTACTGGGCACCACAGAGATCAGTGCCTGACTCTCCTCTTCCTCTCACAAGGAAGTTGTAACTGCAGTGAGGGCTCCCCTTAGTCTCCTCTTCTCCAGGCTGAACAGACCAAGTGACCTCAGCCACTCCTCACGCACCTTCCCCTCAAAGGCCCTTCACCATCCTCATTGGTCTCCTTTAAATGCTCTCTAACAGTTTAATGTCTTTCTTATATTGTGTTGCCCAAACCAGCCCCCAGCACTCGAGGTGAGTGCCCCAGCTCAGAGCAGAGCAGGACAATCCCCTCCCTTGCCAGGCTGGCCATGCTGTGCCTGATGGCTCCAGGACAGGGCTGGCCCTCCTGGCTGCCAGGGCACTGCTGACTCATCTTCAACTTGCCAGGACCTCCAGGTCCCTTTCCATGGCACTGCTTTCCACCTTCTTATTTCCCAGTCTGTCCATACATTCAGGGTTGCCCCATCCCTGGTGCAGGATCCAGCACCTTCTCTTGTTGAGCTTCGTATAGTCGGTGCTTGCCCAGTCCTCTGATTTGTGGAGGTCTCTCTGCAGGGCCTTACTGGCCTCGAGAGAGTCAACAGCTCCTACTAGTTTTGTATCATCTGTAAACACACAGTTTCCCTCAGTCCTGTGGTCAGTATCCCTCAGTCCTGTGTCCAACAACCTGGTGTGGAAGGAGCCACAGAAACACAAGAGCAATGTCATCGAGCCTGAAGGAAGGAAGAAAATTCAACCAAAGTTTGTCTTCTGCAAAAACATGCAGAGATTAGACAGTCAAATGAAACTGGAAGCAGATCAAAAGGACTGAGTGGTCAAACTAGAAGCATGCATGTACTTGCCAAGAATGGGACTGCGAGGTTTCAAAAGGAAGAATTAAGTACAGATGGATCACAAGGTAACACTGATGGTTGAGCTAAAAACTAAAAGTGGGGAGGTTGGAAAACAGTTTGTATTTTGGAAATGTAGGTTTAGTAGTCTGCTCTTTTGTCTGATCACATGAAGTCAATTAAGCCTCTTCATGCCTCAAAAAGCAGGATAATTTCAGAAGTCTAGAGAGTGTTTCTTTCCCTTACAGGGTTGTTATGAGGATTCATGGACTGAAGATTTGGAGGTACTCCAGTACCAGCCAAAATGGATCTATTACATATGCTAGACTGAAATTTAAAAATGAGGACGGAATAATCAGTATTCCTTGTATAAGTAAAAACACAACTAGAAGATTAGAGCAATCCAATTACTGTAACAGAGTACCTGTACTAAGCTCCAGAAACTATACAAACATGGAACTTTAACCAAATCTTAGTTTGCACACATCTGTATGATACAGACACGAGACATGTAAAAGAGGAAGCATTTCTGCATTGTATGTAGAACTCATCAGCCAAATTGTGAAAACCTAAAGCCTCTACTTCAGAATGCGTAAGACAGCCAGATGTCAGATGAACCTCCCTGATTTCTGCAGAAATCCAGAGCCACTCTTTCCACCATCACTTCTTTTACTATAACCCACCAGGTACACTGTGTTTTATTGCTTTTTGCTACGCAGTGTTTGCACTTAAAAAAAAACAAACACAGTCTGTGCTTCTCTGATTAAAATACAATATAAATTATATTCAAAATAGTGCAGCTATAGTGCAGTTATAATAGGTTCATGGCAAGCTGCCAGTAAAAACCTTCTGTGGCTGAAGGATGTGCACCACTGATTTAGGGCTTCATCTATCTGCTATATTGTTACTTCTGTCTTATTTTAATGTTTCCTATTACTAAATGTTCTTTCCCATATCCACTGTTATTCCTAACCTGCCAGCTTAGAACTCCAGTTGTGTACTATCTGACACTAGACAGTGCAAAAAAATGTTGCCCCACAATGCATAATCACTTTGTGACTTGAGTAAGTCCAATTCAATCTCAGCCTATGTAGTACACCAGTTGTCTCCCTCCTTGCTTCACTCAAAACTACTGTCACTTCAATGCAAATTCGTTCCAGAAGCACTTTCCTGCTTCCTGGTCCCAGCTCTGTGAAACTCCAAGTAAAGCAAAACTTGGGGCCCTTCTTACAGATCTGCAGGCAAAGCAGATTACCCTAACAAGCTAACTCTGTGTAACTAAGTACAGGGAAAAGTACATTTCACATGAAAACACAAAACTATCCAAGCCTGTCTAAAAGTAAGGCAATGTCACAGAACATTCACAAGTTAGTTTTTATGAATTCTCACACAATTTAGGCGATCCAAAACTGGGTTTCCCAAATCCTGTTCAAACATGATTATGGAATATATTTGTTTTGATTGAGCTTTAAAAAGTCAAAAAGTCTTCATTTTACCTTCAATCAAGGTTGAAATTTGCTACCCTAATACCTTTAGCTCCCTTTAGAATTGTTACGAGTATTTCCCAAAGAGAAAAGAATTGGGGGTTCATCATGCACAAACTGATATGTACAGTTACACCACTCCTAGTATGTTTGCCAAAAATAGCTTGGTATTTATACCCTTTGTTTTGCTATTTGTAGTACTAACAGCAAATTTAGGGCTGATCTCACAGTATTTAACATCTGGGCAAAACACTTCTTGCTGATGTCAACAGCAAGAAGTGTTTGTTGTGTTTGACACAACAAACATCCTGTATGTTACAAGAAATTCTAGCAGTGACAGCAGTAAAAGGCAATTTCTTCCTTATCTCTTTTTGTGTTTCCCTTTTTTTCTTATCGTGATGAGAGCAGGAAAAATATGGCAACCATAACAAAGGGGAATAATGAAAACACTCACAGATGATTACTCAAAATGGATCCATAAATAGCATGATTACCTGGCTACTACGGCGCTTGTTTTTAGGACAACTTGAAGATCCATGAAGGCAGGTGACAAAAAATACCTGCATATCACTACTTTGGTACCCCAAAACCCCGTGGCTACCTCAGATACCAGCAGGTGCACATGTAACAGCAGAGGCAAGGAATACCGTTGTATGCCTTCAGACAGCACTACTGAACAGCACCTTCTTCTTTCACTGCAGTGGTGTCTTCACCCCTGTGAACTTGACTTGCCACTTTCCAGCTGACCTGCACAACACCCTGAAGTTGATTGCTACAAGAAAACTACAGTCAAAATAACAAACACAAAGCATCTCTCCTGCCAACCGGCAAGACCTTCCAGATCATATGCTAACTTCCCCCACAACCAGCCAGCATAACCGTATTTCAAAACACATTAGATGCATTAAGGGTCCCAAGCAAATAATACTCAGGCACAAAACCCAAGTGCCAGAGATGGCTAGAGTAAACTTGCAGCTCCTCCAGGGCCAAAACTACTTTTTCAGCAAAGATATGTGATGCTATTCTTCTGCATCTACTCTCTGCCATCCCTCAAGACAGACTTGAAAAGAAGGACAGCCAGAAAACTATGAGTCAGACAGAGGTAAAAAGGTTAGTCTCTGGGACACAGAAACCACAAGGATAGCTATCTCAGACATGTTTTTAAAAATGCTTTCTTTCTGTCTCCTTCTTCTCTTCCTGAAGGACTAAATGTAAAATGAAATCGTCTTACAGAAGGACAGTCGCTTCCCCCCTGTGCTCAATCATTCCAGTCACACTATGTTGTCCAGTAACCTGCATTGATAATTCCTCATGAATAAAATGCCAACATTATCATCCAAAGCTATGTTGTTGACATGCGTTTGCTATTTCACTAAAAATACCATTAATTTTCTGGCTTCACAACAGCTGAGCTACTCCCCATTTGAATATACAAAAGAGTATTTTGTTTAAACCAAATTAAAAGCGTTCCAGTAAATGACTTCAATTTTGCTGGCTATACTACTTAGTGTATACTGTTCTATTTAAGCCTCTCTTTCCTCATCTCTAGCCCTTCTACACCCCCATCCTTTTCTCTCTGGTTTTTTTTTGGTTTGTTTTTTTTTTCTCCTTCCCTTTATATACTTAATCCTTTCATTTCAGGAACTGGATTTTCCCAGCAAGACATCCACAGTCAGAGAGAGCTTCAAAGATGTAGTGCCAAGGAGTTAAGGCAATGGTGAAATTGCCTCTGCTCTGTTTTTATTCACCTGATTGCCAAAACATATTTAGCAGTAAGGAAAGAAAGGGAAAGGGGAGGGAAAGGAACATAAATGCTGCATACACCTTCCTTTACCCATCCAGACAAGTGCCGACATTCGCCATTTAAGCTGGAATGAAAACCACCATTTCTGCCAAGCCCTCCTGGCATCTCACCACTTTATTTGTTCCCATTTGTATCTAATGCTTTTGTCAACAGTTCAACAAAAGTCAAAGCAAACAACCCACTACAAACACTGAGGGTAACAGCAACAAGCATGAATCCTTCACAATTATCCAGCCCAGCTGCTCAGTGCCTGTCCAGACTGCTTTCATTTACAACAGTGTCAACAAAAGGCTGAAACCCAATAACTAGGTGGGTCAATACTACCACTGTAAAGCCTCCAGAGAAGAAAATGCTGTTCTGCTGCTTAACTGCTTCAGCAAACATGCAGAATAATTCAGTTAGATAGACAAGTGCTTGCCTAATCATTTTTTGTGTGAATTATTCAAGGCTTTCCCTTCAAACTGCTAAAGGATGGCTCTTCAAATATTTCCATGGAACCACCAGATGTCCTACAGGAGAAAAGGGAACATAAGGCACATTCTGATGTAAGAGAGGGCAATGGTAACCTGTGATCTTGAAAAGCATTAATGTTTATAGAGGATTAACGCCTTCTTACACCTTGCTTCGGGTATAAAGAACACACAGCTTTTAACATACAAGTGTTAGGCACACAGCAATTTACTAGCTGCTTGATCTCTACACAGCATAATCAAGATTGCGTACAATTTTTCTTCCTTCTTTTCATGTGAATTTTAAAAGAGTTCTCTCCAGAGAATATGTAAAGTGTTGGTAAAAATAAGCACAGTAGTTAGTCAGGTGGATGCAGAGAGGAAACATGCCTTTATTCCCACATATGTCTCCTCTTCCACTGCCCCCCATATTCATCTGACACAAGCCAAATGCTCACTTGCCTTCCTCCAGAGGTTTTACATAGGTTCGTGTTTACAGTTTCAAAGAGCAGGACAAAGTAGTCTTACTGCATAGAGCCCAGTGCTAAGCATTACATGTTTTACATCAGTTGCCACTTCAGTATGGGAAACAGCCACCTTCAGATGTTTGCTTCCCTGATTTTGTGGCTTTTGTCACAATTGCTCCATTACATTAACATATTATTTTTAAACTTTTAGTAAACTTTAAGAAAATGGGCAAATTAGGTAACAAATGGTGCTTGTTTTGATTTAATCTCATTACTGGCAAGAACAACCCTGGATAGGAACAAATGTTTTTCCTAGGACCAGTTTACATATACATCACAGTGCAGTGTTGGACGGATATGTATCTTGAGCCAGAATACAATATCAAATACACTTATGAATATTTTATTTTTGACATCTACAGTAACAGTTGCGCATGCTGAGTAACTAGTATACCAGAGAGGATTCCTGGCAGTTTTAAGACTTAGAAAAAGAGTAAGAGAAATTCTCTCTGTATGTCAAATTAAAGAACATATTTTTGTTTTTACAATTAGAATCTGCAACATATTTTGTTTGCAAAACATGCGGCTTTGCAGTGATTGCACAGTAGCAATCTGGTGTTGTGTGTTGTCAACATGAGAGACTTATTCTATCAAATAAAGTTTTCTTCCTCTTTCTGTCCAAAACAATCATGAAACATTTGTCTGCTAAATAGCAGCAGCTCCATCACGCTGTGATCACCACAGCTGTTAGTACCCACTACAGCCCTACACTACTTGGTGGGAAACTTCTGTTAGATTTACTATTAAAAATCAGGTTATTGCTATTTGCAACACCAAGTTTGTTTATTAATATTAGCAGGAGTGTTACACTCGTTAGCACGATTTGTAAAATTGCTTAAGATCCATGGAGAGCAAAGACACAACAGGGAGGTACTGTACAACAGAAAACACCTGGTATCAAAAGAGTTGTGATTTGCAGAGATTAAATGGGAAAAACCTCTGATGCTAGATACACTAGAAACAGTCTGATGCTAGATACTCTAGAAAGAATAGGAAAGAGAGAAAAATCACGATTTTTGGTGGTGTCCCCTGTTCCTCATTCAGCAGAACAGGAAGAAGAATTGAAAAATGGCACCCCCAGCCTTCGCCATAACTGAAGGTAATGTTGTTAACCAGAAAACCTTCATAAAGCACACCAGAGTCCTACAGGTCTGGTAAATAATTTTACTGCTTTCAAACACCTGCAGTGTGATACAAAGCTTTCAGGCTACCTAGATGGTGAGCACACACTGCTTTTTCTAAGGACAACAAACGGATCCTGGACAGCTGCCTTTATGCTTAAGGTGGGGTGCCTTTGCTACTCTCATGTCAATTATACATACTGACACGGCACTCAGAAAAATAGTGTACTGCAAGGGGATGGCAGAAAAAGGTTTCTCTAACCTCACAAGGTTTACTGTAATTGATTTTAAAGAGATTGTTTTTAAAGTATTCAGACACTGAATTCATCTCATAAACTGCAGTATCGGACAGCAAAGCTCATTACAAAATTGTAGTTGGAGGTCATGGCACAAAACTTTTCTCAAAGCAGGGAAGAAAGAAAAACATTAATTTCTTCCAGGGCTAAAATAAATTGCAGTTTGATATTTTTAAAAGAAATGGAGAGCTGAGACAGAAGTATAGCATCAACAAATGTATCAGGGAGAAAGGAGAAATATAGACACACAGGGTACAATTACTACAAGCCAGATACAATGATTTCCTAATGCCTGGTATTGGAAGATCACAAGGCAAAGCTTTATGTTATTTAGGTCAGCACTGGCTTTTCAACTCAATGTAACTAGTGATTTCTACACAGTCTGTCCACTTTGCTAATACAATAAAAAGAGCAAAGGACTAAGAAATACACTGCCATAGCTGAAGAGTTGTATGTTGTGTGTGGTCTGTGCCAAACACAAACCACATACAACTGCAGAAAACCCTTCTGGGGGTTGCTGTAATTGGGAGACACCTCTCCTGGCCTTTTTTCCATATTCTTGCACTGCACCTCTGCTGAACATGCCAGTCTGACAAAGCAGGACCCTGCCAGCAAAACCAGTGTTATTGTTTATTTTGATCTGTCAAGATTAATATAGCAAAGAAAATACTTTATGCCCAAACAATATAGTGGCTTGAAATATACCAGCTTCTCTGTATGGTGAATCTGTGATAGACAGCTCACCCAGTTAATGGAAAAAAGGAACAACCCATATTAAATCTTTTCCTTCTCCCCCCCCACCACCCCACTTACTCATAAGTATGCATTAAGAACACTCCCACAGCTGTATTCACTGCCTCTTGAGTGGCAGAAAAACAGAGGGGCAGCTGTGCCTACCAATATTCATATGCGAACAAGTAGCACTGGACTGGCTGCTATACCTCACTTAAAAGCTCCTTGGTACTCTTTGCTAAATTTGCAGATCAAAAAGAAGTGATACAGAGTAATCTGCTGTCCTTTTAATGCAATTAGCAGATTAAAGTGGCATTTCACTTCCAATACTTCATTAAAACACTGATTGCCTCCAGCAATTGCTGGTGATAAAACATTCACAGTGTTCCCCCTACAGTCCTCCCTGAGACTTGGTGGAAAGCTGGGGTAAGCCCTGAGCTGGCAACCAGCAGTCAGTGCCAGCAGCCAGCACAGCTTCTGGAACCAGACATGGTACCAGACATGTACCCCCTGGTGCACCACAGCAGGGCTGATGGTGGCAGAAAGCAAGGGAAGAGAACACCTGGCACCTAAGAGGGAACTGACAGGAAGTCCTGCATTAGTGGTCTCAGTAATTCCTTCAGTAGGCAATGGAAAATACCATCTCCAGGATTTGCATCTCTTAAGCGTGATTGTGGCTGGGCCTCTTGCTGGGTCAGCTGTCACATTGCTGACTTTTGTTACAAATCTCCATTTTACAATTTGTGTGAGACTTTCTACCCTTCAAGTTCTGTTTATTCTACAGTTTTGTGAGAGTGAAGCACACGAGCGGTAAAGTCCAGTAAAAATGCTGTGTGGACACAAGAGTTTATTTCATTTTTCCTCTTAGATTATTAGCTTACGAAAACACTTTTTAAATTTCTTCCCCCCGTGCACCCAAATGCAAGTTAACAGCATCCCAGCAAAAGTGACATCAAGCTGAATTCCTTCAATCCCTTCATTGTGGGAAGCACTGCTGGGGAAGGACCTGGCTCCACCCGCTCTGCCAGGAGCTTGGGGCATCCCTGGGGTACCCTCCAGCTCTGGCCCTGTTGCTACCAGCCAGCACAGCTCCACTGGTGCCAAGGAAAGAACAAACTAAAAAAGATTAATTCGCAGATGTTCATGCATTTCACACACAGGGTGCCCTGTGGTCCGTTGCCAGGGCAACAGGAGACCACCAGCGCGTGCTTTATTGGCTTTATGAAGTGCGTCTCGGGGGCCATAGTCCGAGAAATGCTGCATGATAATCTGCAGGCTTTTCAGAAGCCTTGTTTTGTGTTTATCCACATTTAACCCTCTGAGTGTTATTAAGAGCACCACTACGTCTGGCATGACAAGGAATGTAGAGACAGGATGTGAGGAGACAAACACATTGTCTCTGTTTCCAGCCCAGAAACATGGAAAGCATGTCCTCAGCAACTGCTCCCACCTGAAGTTTTCACCCACAACCTGCAGGTAAGCTGGCAGGTAAGCTGCTGTAGGGCAGACCTCAGTGCAGCCATGTCTGGGGACAAAACTGTCTTCAGAAAGTCCAAATGCAACAAAAGTGTCACACTTTACTAACAGGTAAGTGACAGGCAAGCACATTTTCTCAGTAACTTCAAAAGAAGATTAAAAAGAACCCAGAGCGTTCCACCAACTTTCTAGACACGTGATGAGAAAAAATACACTTTTAGTTGGAACCCCAATACATGACACCAGCAAATCACGCATGCCAAACCCTTTACCAAAATTTATAAATTCACATTCCCTTCCTCTCCTTTCTCCAGGCCAGTGTCAAGTGTCTCCCCTAGCTGTCCTCTCACCAGCCAAGGCAGGGCTGCAGATGGGGGCAGGGGGCGGGAGGGAACAGGGGTTAAAATGACAAATGACACAACACCCCAAGCAGCAGCAGCCGCCACTGACATCAAGCGCTAATCCAGCAGGAGAAGAGAGGGAGAAAGCGAGGGTGGCAGAAGGGATCAGTAGAAGAAACGTCTTGCATTCAAACTTGCAGGAGAAAGAGCACACAGAGACAATAATTTCCTGGGAAAACCTAAAGCCGAACGAGAATTTACTCTGCCTCCTTTATTCAGACAACCAACCCCTTTGTGGCAGGGGCTTCCTGACTGACAGGAACCCAGGGCTCTTTAATAGGATTTCCATATTATTTCCAACACCTGCCTATAAGTTATTTGTTTACATTGAAGAAGGCGAGATTCTCAAATCAGGCATCTGCTTCTGGTTCAGGCATATTTTAGGAAACCATGTAGAAAGAAGCTTTGTTGCTATGGAGACATTTTTATTTTCTTCCCTTAGTTGGATGAAAAACATTAGCATTTCCAATTTTTTTGTTCTTCAAAAGGCCAAATGTTGCTTAAGAAAAGACAGAACTTTTCAAATTGCTATGCAGAATAGGCTAATCAAGCTTTAGATATTTAATTAATTATTCAACTCAATTAAAGCTACACCAAGGAGAGGCAGGAAACAGTGCAATTTTCCTGCAAACTTCCCTCAATGGCCAATTCCTGCTGGCCGGTCTAATTGCATTTTCCCCTCAAAGCACAGTTAAAACTTTGTAGTTCATGTTGCACTCAACAATCTTGCATTAGCAACTTGCATATCAGTCAGACTACCCATTTCCCTAAACTTACTCTAAAGCCAATCTAACCATCTTGGACTAAGAATGTGCTCCTTTCCCAGTGCCGGGAAAGAGACAAGAAGAGCAATACAAAGACAAATATACTATTAGCATTCAGTGACTTCACTCATAAAACAGAAACTTTCAATTCATGTCATACATGTCAACTGAATCCAGAAGGTGCACTCCTTCCCTCCCTTTAGCAGATAACCTGCATGCCCAAGGAATCCATTGATTCATGTAAAAACGAGGGATGTTTCAAGTTACTAAGAACCTAAGGGTTTTAAAGACAGAATCAAAATGTTACGTGTTCAAAAAAAAAAAAAAAAAACCAACAGAAATCTGTAAGTCAAAAACCTAGTCTGTGTCCCACTTTTAACAAAAATTGTTACATGTTGATTATTTTTTCCCATTACATTGACAAACATCTATGTAACTTGACCTGCAAATGTGTTCTTCATTCCAACTCATCCACCATCAGTAAACTAGTGTAAGACATGAATTCCAGCATCGAAAGTATGATTTTAATTGCATGCTTACAATGAGGAGAACTTGAAGAGATAGAATAAACAAATTAATTTCCTCCCTTTACTTCTTTTTCCCCAGCTATTATATTGTCAAAGCCTTTGCACTGGAGACCTTTCCACCCACCTCCTCATTCCAGCAAACTTCCTCTTCCTACTCCATGATGTGAAATCATAATCCTGTGTTATCAACATCACAGTCTGTTGCCATGGAAATAATTAGACATGACTGCTCAGGTTAGAAATTACAGCCCATGTATGTATTTGCCTTCTGGGTGAAGAGAGCATCTGGAGAGAGAATATTTGAGTTACCCTAAATCACCAAGTGGCAATATAAAAGTTTGACAGTGGGATGCACTATGGGAATTTGACCAAATGTGGGCACTCCACTGAGTAAGAATCACCCTGTGGTAATGTGCAGAAAGATGTAAGATAAGAGGACAGTGTGCCATTAATAGACAGAAGTGAGTACAAAGCTATTGGGTGAAAGAGGTGAAGCCATCAAAACTAGTAGAAACAGCTATTTCTTTGATACCAGAGTATATATATGGTCACTTTCACACTAATGTGAGTACTCTACACTAAATTAAACTTCCCAGATGACCTCCTGAAAAAGACTAAAGATGTGATACTTCATAAATGAAAGAAATTTAAAACTTGGGTGGGTGGGGGAGAAAAGAAGAAAAAAACACAGCAGGGAGATATACACCTGAGGCTTGTTTCATGTTCCAGAAGTCTTTTAAAAACCACAGGGCTTGAATGACATACTACAAGTTTAGCCATGAAAAGGTTATTTAGAAAAAAAAAAGCATTGCCAAAAGATCAGCTCCATAAGATAGACTGAGACAACAAACAGGACCTTGCTAATTAATATTTGTTCTGCTTCGGCAGACAGTGACTGGATGAGACGGCAACAAACAAGCATGTCTCACCCAATCACATCATTAATCCACTCACGTTCACCACCTGAGGACCAGCTATGCCCCACAGATATTTATTCATCTGTTCCATAAACAAACAATTACAACACATTTTCTGGAATTAGGGCACCTGTTACATTCTGCACAGCTTACACGCCCAGAGGTAGGTATCAATTAATACTGAAAAAATTACTGCATCAGAAGCCAACAGAAGTTACTCATTATTATTTGGTAATGCTACCCCCAAAACACCCACAAACATCAAAAACACACCTCTTGCAGAGCAATGTAGTTCAAATCCACTCTATTTAAAACTACCACTTCATCATAAGAGAAAGCAAAATACATGCAATGCTTCATTTCTGAACGGCAAAAGGTACAAACAGAATCCATGATATCAGTTTGAAATGTCTGGATTTTAGCAAGCCTGTGAGGTGCATTTAGCTGAATGGTGAATAATTAGCAAAATAACAAAATGATCAGGAAATAAATTTTGCAAATTTCTTTAAGTCTGTAACAGGTAACCACATTTTTTTGGCTTGTTTAACAGACACTGAATGCAAAGACATTTGGTAGGACACTCACACCTCTAGATGAAGTCCCATTTAAAAGAAACCTGACAGGACAAAGTCCACAGAATACATAACAGCAGCTTATGTGGTGTTCCTCTATCAGCAGAAGAACTAAGTCAGGAACATAATTACATTTGGTAATATCCAGAAGTCTTATATGTTGGGGCATTTTTATTTTAAAGTATCTTGTACTTTCCAGAAGTGCATTTACAACTCCTCCAAGCATCAGGTTACTCACAGATTCAGGAGTATGCAGCCTACTCATAACTAAATGAAAAGAGGTTTAAACACTTAATAGTGGCTAACAGCCTGAGAAGCACTGGAGCACCTGCTACCACAAATGTAAATGGAATGTGGGAATCACATCCATCCACTTTCCCTGTATCGCCCACATGTGTAATTATTAGCTTTCACACAGATTAAGGCAAAAGTAATTTTATTTCTAAATTCACCTCAATTTGCCCTGACAGACTTCTCCCTATTCACCAGCGTGTTGGCCAGAAATACATCCCAAAGCTGCATTTGATGCATTATTTCAGATATTTTCTTCTAAAATTCTTTTCTCCCCCTCAGAGGAATCTCAAACTAGCTGTTTTATTCCTGTCACAAGACTGTAATTTTCAATTATTGGCACTTGCTGCTGCTGAAACAGATCAAAATGAGAAAAAGGTTTCATCACCCTGGCATAGTCTATAGGCATAGTCTCTGCCCCAAATAATTTAAAAATCAGATAAGGAAAAAAAAACCAACAACCAAAAAACAACCCAAAGAAACAAACCAATCAACCTCAAAAGAAAGGCAATGCATAGCAGGCATATAATGTACAAGAGATCTACATTAGAAGTGATAAAAAGTTACACATGTTGAATCCTGTGAGTGAATTCACATGTTTCAGGAGACTCTGATATTCTTGAACAATCTGCTCAGGGACATCCAGGCTACCTCTGGCAGGCCCACAGCCCAGCCAGCATCTGGGAGCTCCTTCATTCCATTTGCTGCACTGAGAGTTATGGGAGGAGAGTGCCAGCACAACACTACTTTCTGTCAGGTGGAGCTTTTTTACACAAGATGTTTCCATAGCTTCTCCAAAGGGTATGTATTAGAAAAGGAACTTTGTTAGGCACCAGAGAAACTTTTGCCACGTTTGTCCCAGAGATGATACCAGGGCTGGAAAGAAGGACATGCCCCCTGCACCAAGAGTTCTCACAGGAGGTAGAAAAAAAAACTTGTGCAGTGAAATTTGCAAGAAAGAATCCACTTAAAATAATAACACCTTTCCTCTTTTTTCCCCCTCTTTTTAAAAGAAGAAGTTTTACGGCTTTGAAAAGGACACACACCAAGTCCTCCATGAAAAGCTGTTTGGTTAATTGGAGAGCTGTTTGTCTTTCTGTCTAAACACATTATATTCCCTCAGAGCCCTTAAGCCAGGGCTACGCTTTGAGCACAGCCCTGGCACATGCCACCCTTCCCTTCCTTTTGTCCGCTCCACAGCCTTGCCACTGCACAAAAAGCACTCCCATGACACAGTTTACTGCGTTTAGAATTCTCTCATACTTCAAACTTTTCAAAGAATCTGGAGGACTGGATCCAAGAAGAAATTAAAGAGCTCCCAAAGCTGCCCTTCTCCACAGAGCTTGCTGTGTCAATGCTGATCTATTATTTAGAAACAGCTCCTGGACAATCTCACATTACCTGAAGGTGACTACTCAGTTTCAGCAGTGAACTACTCACTCCAGGGAGGTGCTGGGGTGGATCAGGCGTAACATGTCACGTTTGGTAGAGTGATGCAAACTGCTTTTTCCCTGGCCTGAACTACGAGGAGAGTCAGGATCAGCATAGCTAGAAACAGCAAGTTTCAGTAAGAAAACTGCCCAGCAAGTCCAAAGCACTGTGAGTAGTGGCAAGAAACGGGTCATTTCAGTCAAATTCCTTTCTTTGTAGAAATGGGTACTGTACCTTTGTTATCTGAATTGCACGCTAAAGCATAAATTTACACTTCATGAGCTATTTTAAAATCCACCCTGCTTAATAATCTATATCAGCAAGAAAACACTTTAAAGTGTCTCTCACAATTAAACCCAGGCACAACCTTATATAAATCAAAATTTTGCTACCATATCAAAACGTTACACTGGGGCTGTATAACATTGCCCATATCCTCATTACATGCTACACTAATTACTACCAGCAGATTCAGAATTTTCTGCACATTAGAGGCTTTTAGAGGAGCTATAAAAAATTTCAGGCATCATTAATTTAAATTTGTATTGAAATTTCCTTTTGACAGATGGCCAAAAATTACTTACTATTTAGAGTACCAGAGCCTGCCTGTTTGCACATTGGAAGAGGAAAGGGAAAAATTAAAAGGAAGAAGGAAATTTATGTCACGTTCATCACCTGTTAAATGTTAAGGAGCATTATCCTGCATGAATAAATTATTTCATACAAGCACACTGACTCCAGCTGGTTCTGGCTGACAAAAACTGTCTCAAGTCACATAGCAGACAATCATAAAAAGCCTCTCTTAACCGGGAACCACTTAAGGGAGGAGGGATCGATTGAACAAGCCACTAACTGCTACTCTGGGCATCACTGAAAACATTTAAAGAAATTAGCAAACTATTTCACCTTGCAAAGCTGGCAGTAAGCCCCATAATGCTGACACACAAGCCAATTCACAACCTGCGCACCGTGCAAGACAAACATCTACTTATCATTTCAAAGTAAACTGCACAAAGTAGATGCCCTTATTTCCTTCTGGAAGCTGTATGAGTAACCGCACTTTTGAATCAATCCCAGACAAAAACAGCTCCCCCTAAAATCCGTGACAGCATAAACACCCCAACACCTCACAAATGTTACAGAAACATGACTAGCATATATCATTTAGAAACAGTGAAAATGGCATATATGATCAGTTCTCCTCAGTCTCTTTCTTGAAATCATTATGGTTCCAACTGTATAGGTAAGCAAACTCACTCAAGGAACCACGTGGGTTTGCACTCTCACAGTTAGGTATCCGCCCCACTCGCATTTGCTAGTTTGAGCGCAGGAAAAAAGAAAATGGACTAAACTTATCTGTGAAGAGTGGGTGCTCTAGGGAAATCGCCATTAATGTGTGCTCCTGCCTTGCTGTATTAAGCAGTATTAGCAGTTTCCAGCCCTTGTGACAAAGAGGCTGAAGTGAAAGCCAACCTGCTGCAGTCTTATGTCGGCAGATAGACAGCTTCAGTGCCTCTGCTGCTCACAGCGAAAACTGACAGCTCCTGTCAGCTCCTGGTTGTTATGCAGAGCCATGTGTGTAACAGCAAAACTGACAACTATTGGCTCAGTTGTGCTCGGCTGGGACATGTCAGGAGTGGCAGTGGCAGAAAGGGTGTGCTGGGATAGGCTGTGGGACACGTCCCCACCTGTAGTTGCCAAAGAACCAAGGTGTTAGCCCTTGTGTCAGCCCTGGATTAACAGGTCTGGTGGGGGCAAAGCCTGTGCCCAGAACCATGCTTCTCCCAACACCACAAAGGGCACACGAGTAATGTTTGCCTGACTAGATCCTGCTAGTCTTGTCTAATGCAGACTAGACTCACACTGTGAACATCTCTTCCATCACTTCCCCAACATTGTATCTTCCTAAAAGAAGCACCACTAGGAACCTGACAAACTGTTTCTAAGTGCGCAATAAGGTTGGTATAGGCCTTGCCATTTCTAAGAGAAGTGTATCTTTTCACACTCAGCAGCACCTAATAAGGCTTGATCTTGTGTTTCTGAAAACCGTGCAAACTAGGAGAGCAGACCCATCAAGGAAGAGGACGGGGCTACCACATATCTCTCCATCTGCAGCATTAAAACCCCAGGAGTCCCTGAGAGACTCTGATGGCTATCAGTATGGAAAAGCATCATGTCACTGAATCATACTTGCATCTATTACTGAATGCTCAAAATGATACAAGGCGCAAGGTATGTTATTACATCTACTTATGAATACCACCTTACACGGGATACAGGTATGCTGCAGAGTCACTCAGAACCTGAAAACTAATTTTTGGAAAAGGAAGGCAGAATCCTCAGTGCAAGCTTCAGTATCACATTCGTCAGTGTAGAGGGAAGGGCAGCTCACTCCTCTCCCACTATAGGACAGTAGGCAGCACCCCACACGACGCTCACCCTGTGAGCGACAGAGCTCTCCTTCCTCAACTGCATTATAAGGAAGTATCAGAATTACAATATACAGCATCCAAATGACTTAAGACTACTGGCTTATTCTTTCTGTCTCGAAAGCTTGGACACAGATTGTGGAGAGACCTTTCTTTCCACCCAAGAACAGCCTCAATACTGTTCCAGTAAACTTATTGGTTGGCATGTTGCTTGCAATCCTAGCTGCCCCACTACCAGCCATTGGCTAAATGTGACACACAGGCTACGCAGGGTGCTGCCAATCAACACAAGCATGACAACCCAGTTCCATTTCGTGAGTTTTTCCATCACTCTGTGCCACACTTCAGAAAAAATGTAGTGTTCACGCAGCTCTGCCGAGCTACCCTTTACACCTACAAAATGGAATCCTACCTTGATGGAGTCTCTGTCTGCATGCAGAGCAGCCCCCGTGTGTAAGGAGGGAGAGATATGGTGGCAGGGGATGGGCATGTCGGGGAAGAGAGAAAGAAAAAAGTACTAGTTAGTTTACAGAAAACTGTACATTTATCATACTTGAAAAAAAGAATCCTGATGTCTGTTAAATAATAAATTGCACAGATGTTAACTTTTCTGTACAGTTAATTATTAATGCTGTACAGCCAGATTTATAAAACTAGATTTCTACCGTTTGAATGCAATTTCTGGCTACTGCTGGATAATAAACACTAAAGTAATTAGCTAGGAACTCTTCTGAAAATCCCTCCTCCCTCCCTCCCTCCCTCCCTCCCCTTTGCTTGCTTTAAACAGGAGAATTTAAAAAAAAAGAAGGGAAACGAAGCCACACACTTCTCTGGCAGCACCTACCTCTTTGGTGATCATTATCATGGTGCTTCTTCTCATCTTTAATTGGGAGGTGGGACTGTCCCCCCAGTGCACTGGAGAGTGCCAGGAGACCAGCACTGCTGCCAATGGGTGGGATGGCTGGAGGCTGCAAGCCCGAGGGGTGCGGAGTGAGCGGCACGGGAAGACCATGTCCATGTGACAAGTGCTGGGCCTGGAGTTGTTGCTGCTGTGAAAAACAAAACACAGATATTGAATTTGTTCAGGGAGATGGGGATTGTCTGATTGATCACCTACATCAACCATGACTGATCAGATCAATCAATGCATCTGATCGATCCAAAATACCAATGCTCATAAAACATCCCAGTGTCTTGAAAATGTCCAGATGTTTGGAAAAAACATATTTGGTAAAACTCAGACTGAACTGGAAAACAACAACAACAACAACAACAACAATAACAACAAAAAAAAGGCAAATGAATGTTACCATTTTGGTGAATTTTTTATTTTTTTGACAGAGGTATTATACTTTTCTCTTTCTAGTAGAAACGCACCATGCACACATCTAATCAAAACATATGTAACTGTAAAAAGCAGTTATATAATGAAAAAAAAAGCTGAAAATTGAGAAAATTAGTGTTAAACAGTTCTCCCAGCGCTACTGCACAGCATGCAGTGAAAGTTAATTTGAAAGAGAAAACCTGAATTAACAGTCCAGAAAAGGAAACTGGTTGTAGCCACCGTTTTAAGCCCTTTAAGTGTCCTCAGCGGTACTTGAGCAAATTACTAAAGAAAATCTAATGTAGCAAGGCTTGGGTCCTCCTGTAGGCTTGCTCAATAATGCTGAAATAATTGGGCACTCTGTGCACGTTTAGTGATGCTCGAATGAAAAGCTAGAGGCCTGCCCTTGTACTCTTCTCTAGCTGCTGACTCTGTGTTGTGACAGGTTTATTTGAGTGGGACTGTGATGCATGCACCAGTAACTACACTGACAAGAGTTTAAAGTCATTTTTACCAGTACACTGGCAACACACAGAGAAAGCCCTTGAGAGGTTCGAATTGGAGTGCTTGACCTCAACCAGGGCTGCATCAAGCTCTCTGCTATACTAACCACCGTGAGGTAGATACACTCTTGCTATTCATTGGGAAGGCAGCAGAAAAAAACCCTGACAAATCAACAACAAAAACCAAACAGGTGAAAAAGTTTAGTTAAATTTTCTTTTCATTTTCAAGCAGCTATTGCTCAGGATAAGTCAAATCCTAAATTCTCTAGGATTGTTCTCTCCCACCTGCATGTCTGTACACAGGACTTCAGAAGAAATAAAAACTTAACTTGCTTTGCATAAAACCATTCCACTTCAAACTTCTAAGACTGAAGACCTTACTTACATAAGGGTGAGCTGGAAGTAAAAGGCAGCAAGTCACAGCATGCTAGATAACCCTTGCAGCACACTGCATACCTCCCTTGACACCCCACCCTGAAAGTACAGATCTTTTTCTTCTGCTTGGAAACAAACCTCATGCAGTGGAACCAGACTGGCAGTGACATGCACACATCATCTAATTCAGACCAGTGCCAGAGAAAGTAGGGCAACGACCTAAAAGAAAGCTATGAGGTAATAAAAATACAGAAGAGGGCAGGGGGCAGACACCAAAATCAAAACCAATCAAACAAAATCCCAGAAAGAACATTCTTCCAAGTGGAAGAAGAAGGAAAGGGTAAATCTTTTTCCTGCATGGCATTCCAGCAGGTGTTCCTTCTTGTAGAACGTATCAAACCCATTTTGCATGCTTGATGCTCTTACGGCAGTATGCTTCATTCTTCAGAATATTAAATTCACTACAATGAAACAAAGCAAGAGAAAATAGTGTATTGTTTAACTTCAGGGTTTGAACGGGGCTGTCTTACAACAGTCTGGCATGCCTGACTTGGGGAGGGAGGATAAGAATGAGCAAAAGAAAAGGGATGAACAAAATCTGTGTTCTGCTACCTGGTTTTGAACAAGGAATTTCCTATTCCCATTTGAGAATGTGCTATAAACCACTGCATGAAGATCTCTGTCTGAATCTGCCAATGGCTTAAAGGAAAGATTTTGAGAAGAGCCTGAGAATATCAACAGTGAGCTTTCCCCTTGCTAACTATTATACTGTCAACCAAAGAGGAACACTCATTACACACTACTGTACAATCCATACACATCTGCCTACTGACCTACCCAATTTGCATTATATGACCTCCTCTACTGACATAGGATGGTTTCCAAAGAGCTGGAAGAAAACCACACAGTGAATGTAATACCCTTTTTTACTGCTCTTTGTTAGGGATCTCTCTACACAGCTGAGCAAGACAACAGCACAGACTGAACCTTGGAGGCACTGAATATCATTAATGACTCTCAGACATAATATGGTCTTTAAGAGTAGCAGCCTATCACTTGAGATAACCCAGAACAGCTGGGCTGCCCCAGTCCCTCTTGCCCAAGAATCAATGTGTTTTCACTGCAAGCTGAATTACAGAGAGCTCTGAAAACAACTGCAGAGAGTGGGGAACTAAAAAACCAAACCCAGAGCCTTCCTGCCATAGAGAACTTTTCAGAAGAGACCAAGCTCTTCCATCAAACGTAATGGGAACCTGAAATCTGATAAGAATATGGCCTCAGAAGTGACAAAGTGTCATTCACTGATACAGAATAATTTTTGTGTCATTAAGTAACTTTGTAACAGCAGAAAGAAAATGCTTCAGTATGAAAATGAGGCTGTTAAATACGTCTAAGCTAACACCTGAAATGTCAGCATAGCCCCACATCCTCTGCCACAAAAGGACAATCTTGTTGTAGTGGGAGTAAAACTTCAACAACAGAAGGAGGATCGTGGACTAGGACTGCATTGGTATGGGAAAGACTATGACCTCCTCCAATACAAGGAGAAATGCTGAACACCAAAAACAAGGCACTGGTCCAAAATCAATAAGGAAGCAAATTCAAGTGAAACACTGGGTAGACTTTTGCTCTCAATATATAGAAGCGGAAAAGGAAATAAAAGTATATAATCACATAATCAATGCTGTTTGCTAATAGGCTTAGTCAAGAAGATAAATACGAAGTGACATCTCTGCCATTTTCAAAACTAGTACTGTATTCAAACACTCACACAATGACAGCTTGGCTTTGTTTTTCCATTGCTTATGGGCATCACTGGCAAGTATCAGGTGGCTTACATACAACTATTTCTTTAAATGGAAAGTTATAGAATAATGGGCAATTCCTTAGCCTGCTGGGCATCAGATTAGAGCTACAAAGTGGTAAAAAAGAGTGATCTCCTCTAGTCATGAAAATGTAAAAGTTACGGAGGAGTAAGACAACTGATACTTACTCTCCACACAAAGAATGGAAGAAAGTTCACACTTGTTTCTGCCTGTAGCATGAATTTAGGTCATAAAATCTGACACAATTTAAAAACTTGCAAGGAAAGCCTGAAAATGAGCCAACTGAGCAACTAGATAATTTTTTGAAGTTGCTGTAATGCCTTCTCTTCCCCTTCTCCATCTTCTCTTTAATTTGTTATCTTTGGTCATGTTATTTATGAACTCTTAGCATGCGTAGCATGTGGTTAACTTCAGACAATCCCATCACAGTTGACTACAGTATGCGTAAAGTCAAGCATACATCTTCAGCATTAATGCATAATAGGTGAAAACTTGGAAAGGCAGACTTTATGATGCTGTAAATTTTCCAGAATTATTTGAAACTAAAAACATCAACAGTTAGCTAGCAAGAAATACACCCTATGGAATTACAAAACAGATTGCAATGTTTTTAAGGAGCATTCAACACACACAAAAAGTAAGAGCACAGGGTAAACACAGCAATCAGAATAAAGCCAAAAAAGAAGACGGCATTCTTTTTAGTAGTAAGCTTAGGAAGATGGTAATTTAAATCAGCTGAGTAGTAAAAGCTGAAGCAAAGCTTTCAAAACACATTAACACATGTCAAATAAAGATAACATCTGGCTGCTACTAATGGCATTTTATTTTCTGTATATTCTTCTAGGCCGTCTAGAGTAAGGAATAAAATAACTCCAAAGTCACATCTACACAAATAGGCAAAAAGGATTTGCTGAAGGTTTTTATCTAACAGTAATTCCTAGAACCACCATTCTAAATTTTGATGCTTAGCTTAATTCTTTTCCCAACACATCTTAAGAGATCAACTTTTAAGTAAAATGTGATAACAAACCCACTAACAAATTAGCTTTGAATGCTCTCTTGTTATAGTCAGCACATTCAAAGCCAGTTTTCCTGGAAGAGGTTCAAGTTTTTACTGGATACTTTCCAAGCAGCTCTGTGTTGCAGTAATCTACCACTTCCCCTCTTACAGACCCTGAGAAGTCACAACCATTACTCAAACAACCTGAACATACTGCTCTAACTTGAACACATTTCTAATGTTAACAAACTAATGTCTCAAAAAGATATTTCCTCTTTTATATTTTTACACACATTCACTACTCATACCTGCAACACTGCTGGAAGAGGACCTCAAAAAATCTGAATCAAATAGCTTCACTGTTTGTTTGAAATGAGTTAAGTGATGTGGTTGGTTACTCAGAGTGAATCATTAGTAGGATAGCATTCTGACAAAACAGAACCCAAGATGAAGAGGAAACAAACACATAAAAACAATAGCTCAGGAGTACACAATATCAGTGTCAGTGGTTTGAAAACCAGCAAAGGCAATTCTTTGGCACACAGAGTTACGAGTGTACTTAAGATGCTATGAATTTTTATCTATTGCACCTGTTCACACCCTTGTGATCCGCACTGTTTGTACTTCCTTTGTACTGTTCTCTTTCTCTCTGCTGGCAGATATTTAAAAAAGAAAAAAAGTTTTTCTGACATTATGATGCAAGAGAGTGAAACAGCCTACAAAGAGAGTCATATAGCAGTTCCTCCAGTGGAATGGTTCTGGAGCTATATGGATATATATCATATAATGGGTTTGCATAAAGAAACGGAGGTACTGATGTAGAGTAGAAAAAAAATAGTACCCTTACTATTTTTTAAGGGAGAGTGAGCATTTTGAAAATTATTACAATGCAAAGAGCAAAAGGAAATATCCTGGTGGGAATCCTACTATAGACCACCAAGATGAAGAGGCAGATGAGACATTCTATAAGCAGCTGGAAGAATTCTCACAATCACAGGCCCTTCCTCTCATAAGGGATTTCAACTTACAAGATGTCTGCTGGAAATACAACACAACAGAGAGGAACAGTGCAGGAGGTTCCTGGAAGACAATTTCCTGACACAGTAGGGATGAGGGAAACAACAAGGGCTGGTGCCCCGCTGAACCTGCTGTTTGTGAACAGACAAGGATTAGTGAGAAAGGTGGTGGTCAGAGGCCACCTTGGCCCAGCCAGCACAGGTTTATGAAAGGCACATTCTCCACATCCTGTGGATGTTGTCTACATGGACTTTAGTAAAGCTTTTGATGCCTTTTCTCATAGCATTCTCTTGCAGAAACTGGCTTCCCACAGTGTGGATGAGTGCACTCTTTCCTGGGTATAAACTGACTGGATGGCTGGGGCCGCAGTGTTGATGAGTAGAGTTACACCAGCTGGCAGCCCAAGGCTCAGTATTGAAGATAGCTCTGCTGAACATCTTCATTGACAGTCTGGACAAGGGGATTGAGTGTCCCCTCAGTCAGCTGGCTGATGACACCATATTGGGCAGATGGGTAGGAAGGATCTACTGAGGGTCCTTGACTGGATCAATGAGCCAAGGCTAATGGTATAAAGTTCAACAAGACAAAGTCATGACAGCCCCATGCAGTGCTACAGGCTAGAGGCAGAGTGGCTGGAGACCTGACTGGTGAAAAAAGACCTGGCAGTGCTGGTTCACAGCAGCTGAACATGAGCCAGCATGTGCCCAGGTGGCCAGGAAGGCCAATGACATCCTGGCCTGTATCAGCAATAGTGTGGCCAGCAGGACCAGGGAAGGGATCATTGCCCTGTACTCCCACTGGTGAGGCCATGCCTGGAGTTCTCTGTCCAGTTGTGGGCCCCTCAATTCAGGAAAGGCATTGAGGTGCTGGAGTGTGTCCACAGAAGGGCAACAGAGCAAGTGAAAGGGTCTGGAACAGAAGTCCTGCAAGGAGTGGCTGAGGCAGCTGGGGCTGTTTGGACTGGAGAAAAGGAAGCTCAGGAGGTGTTATCACTGTCTACAGCAGCCTGAGAGGAGGTTCTAGTGCAGCGGGAGTCAGTCTCTTTTCCCAGGCAACTAGCTATTGGATGAGCAGAAACAGCCTCAGGTTGTGCCAGCGATACTAGGAAAAACCTATTATTATTGGATATTAGGAAAAACTGAATACATGAATACATTTTCTTCACTGAAAACATGGTCATGCACTGAAACAGGCTGCCCAGGGAGGTGGTAGAACCACCATACCTGGGGAAGCATTCAGAAAAACTTCGGGGATGTGGCACCTGGGAACATGATTTAATTGTGAACACAGTGGTGCTGGTCTGATGGTTGGATTCAATGATCTTAGAAGTCTTTTCCAACATAAGAAAATCCTCTGATTCTATGAAATGTATCAGCAATTAGTGGAAACTCTAAATGCCCAGGTGCAACTGATCTACTAGAAAATTTGGACGTGTCTGTTCACAAAGACCTTAAAAATCTTGGAAGAATGAAAAATGATGAAAAAGGAGAGAGAATAAGGAACAGATTAGTAATAATAATAATAATGACAATAATAATAATGCTTTTTTCTTTTTTTTTTTTTAAGAATCAAATGCCACTCTACTTGCTCTCAAAGATTCAGCAATTTCTGTCTTTGAGGATGCTGATTCCACAGAAGGAAAGCAAGCTCTACTGATGAAACTGTGGGGGGAAGGAAAAAAATCAATAGCTGTCATTAATCAGAAGAGGAGCATTTAGAGCTCCTACATAAATAACAAAGAAACCATCAGAATCATATCTCTACAAATTGCTTCAAAGATCTTTTAAGTGATCTAGGAACAAAAAGTCATCTCCCAAATCATATTGTGGGATGAAAGGCAATATATGCAGAGCACATTTCCGTTCTTAATCATATATATGGGAACATCTGTCAGGATACATGTTTCACCATTTGTCCTCCCTTCCATTCTAATGACTATTTTTCACCCAGTGAAACAGCATAGACAGAAGACAAAAAATTAATACAACCTACTAACAAATAACAGATTCATGGCCAAAAATTGGACAGAATCTTAAAAATTGGACAGAATCTTAAAAAAAGAAAATCCTAGTCCTCTGCAAAAGGCTAAGTTCACCTTCCCACAATATTAGAGTTCAGCAGTTCCTTCTTCTGATTGCATGACTTCACCTCAATTTCACACTGAAAGTGGAGAGAGGAAGAATTTAACTCTTCAGAATCACTTTCTATTATCATTTAATAAAGGGCAGAAATTCCCACACAAATCACACAACTTAAAACTCTCTTCTTCCTTCTCCCCCATCAATTTCTATCTAAGGTAAAGAAAATCCACATCTACCAGAGACAGCAGAAAGCACAAAGTTAAAAGTCTTGCCATGAGCAGTGCCAGTGGTGTGATACGTGCCTTGACATACCAAACCTCTGCTTCAAAACCTTTTCACACAGACCAGTGCAAAAAATAACAATGGCAGCAAATGAGTGCTTTCTGCTATGTATGGCAAAGATGGCAAAATTAATCTCTGGCTCCGTAGGTGCACACTGGTTCAGGTACCTTATTTACCAAATGCTTCACTAATGTCCTATCCATAGACACTGAGATTTTTTTTTTCTCCTCTGGACTAACAATAAAATGACAGCAGCTCTGTTGGGACCTTGTAAATTTTGGTCCTTTCCTTTAGAAATGAGAGTAACGTCTGTGCTTTTCCCAGCAGACTTCTAAATAATCTTCTAGGGTCACCACAGTAAATAGTTTCTGAAACCCTGGGCCAAAAAGTGAAGAAGTTACCATCTGAGATGTATCACAAACTGAACAATAAAAGCTAGAAGTTAAGCAATGGCACTGGTCACAGAGATTCAAGTGGCTAAATCTATAAGCAATTCTATTACCAGAGCTTTTAAATGTGGCAACTATAATTCACTTCTAAGATTCCTCACAAGGTATGGTTTTAGAGCCATGTAATACCAGTATAAAATAGATGCATGTTATGCATCTCACAGATATATTTCTCTAATGCATCTTATCAAGTCGATCCTTACCAAGTCAAATTTTTACACTGCAATTACTGAGAAGCAGAGATTCCTTAACTCTAAGTGCTAACACCATGTTTCATCATGCTTACAGCACACAAGTACACACTGTGTTGGATTTCAACAAGCTGTCTTTCCTTGGGATAAAAACCTGGGCTGCGCAGACTGATCCATTCTTTCCAACACATTCTGTGTGTTTAAAAATGGCCATTTCTGGTGCAGCTGTGGTCCTGTGCAGAGGACTGTAATGCCTGCTGCTATTCTTGAAGGTGAGCAGCCTCTTCCCACAAGTGCTAGGACACGTGGATACCATTACCTCTCTCCAAGCAGATTCCACTGCGAGATGTAGTGTTCTGTCTCTTTAATGTAGTGCCCAAAGCCAGGTAACTGAAACTTAAAGTGAATTCTTTTGCTTTAGTACAGTTTCCCAGTTAGAGCAGCTTCGATAAAGGAAGGTCTTGACAAGGATCAAATCACCTGGATTTAAGTTGCAGCCCCAAGACTGTGGAAGGACCACTTGTTCTTTTTGCCTTAGCCTCTTCAAAAAGTTTAACAGAGAAAGCAGTAGTCCCTTGCTCCACAAACATTCCTTGAGTTAGTTCCTCAGTGTTTGTGATGCATCCATATACCCAAGAACATGTCTGTGAAGAATTCACCAAGCAATAAGCAAGTAACTGTCTTGTTAATAAAAATCAAACAATCTGAAATATCAGACAACGTTAAGAATTTAAGACCTCCTAAATTCCTTCTTTATGGATGGACTTTACATGTTGAAATATTCCATTTATGCAGTACTTTAGTGTCCATCCCAGTTAAGCACTAGAGCCCTTGCTCTGGTCCTACATTTAAGACTGAAGACATGAAAAGTACTACCCACCCACCTGAAGCAACGCAAACATTTAACTGATCCACTCTACAATACAGTCCTGGGTCCTCATTCATTGCTGTAGGCAGCAGCCTACAAAGTGTGGCTGGGAAGAAGACTAGGTGGCAAATATATGACCTTATTTAGGGGTGGAATCGGAACTCTTGTAGCATGAAACCATGATACAATACCACCTGTCTTTCGGCCATGCTGTGCAGTAAGGGTACCTATTTAAATAGACAGCATTGTCACTAAGTGCATCAACATTGCTGATTTTACAATCAAGTGGTTTTGGAAAATCCCTGTCTTCACAATACTTTAAAACCAAACAGATAGACTTTTTCTTTTTTTTTCCCAGAGAACTGGTATAAGGCTATCACTGAAGGGAATGGCAACAATAGACCAAGATGGAACACAGCACATCTATATATTTGGCTGGCAACAACTTCCACTTACTGGAGTACAGACCCCGCTGGCAAAAGTATTGTCTGCTTTCTATAGTGTGTGAAGTGAAACCATACAAATGTAAATCATAATTAAAATATTGCATATGTTCATGCTACAGAATGTCACAAAAATCCTCCACAAGACTCTTCATATCAGCACTGATTAACCCTAATTTAAAAAACAAGGAAGATACAGTGGTCACACAGCTTGGATACCAGGGTTTGTAAAACCTTGAGAAACATGGAGGCCAAAGTCAGCTCTTCTGTCTGATGAGACTGAGTGTGTTGAGCCACAACACTCATGTCATATCTGTCTGGTTAAGCATAATGAGCAAAGGCCTCTGGCACCAGCATATTGGCAGTGAGATGCCACAAGTGGTCAGCACTTCACGCTGCAATGCTACTGACTGCTCATATAGTGATAGACCAATATAAATTCAAGTAGCTACCACAGCTACTAAAAATAGGACAAAAAGCAGAAGATAGTGGCAGCCCACTCAAAGTGTAGCAACGGTATTTAAAAATTCATCCTCAGAAACATAGAATCTGGAAATTATTTACATTCCAATTAATTCCCTCAAAAATCCCTAAAAAGATCGGTTTTAGTTTCTTTAAATGAACACGCTGCACACGGAAGAGATTTATTTAAATTAGGCCTCACCTTCAAGGCTTTCTCTGAGGCTGGCACATGGGAATAAAGGAACAAGATGACAAATTCCTCAAAAACACCTCTTTGCAACCAAAAAACAGGGTGTCTTTAACTTAGCCAGACTTCAGGTGAATAATTCAAAACCAAAAGTGCTCACCCAAAAGCCTTCTACAAATCAATTTCAGTCTCTAGGCAGGATCAAAATATTTGCAGGGCTGTATCACCACTCAATAAAAAAATCAGCGAATGAGTAATTAAATGAGGAGCAATGAATTTCAACATTTCTTTAGGCTGCACAAATAAACATAACTCGAAGCATATAGCTATTAAGCTATCATATAGCTAGCAACCTCTGCTGTCCCACTTTAACAACTTGTGTGCAATATACAGCAGTCCACCAACTTGTTTTACAGAATTTAAGCTTCAACCACTGCTTAACACACCTTGAATGAGCAATACAGAAGGGCTGGAGAAGCAAGTAAATGTTATCCCCATGCTACAACACACTTGTTCTAGCTGCCCTGGCCCATCCTCCCTGACACCACTACTTGTGAATGCACACACTTGGGCAGGAACAACTTTTCCATACAAACTGTGTGTACTGGTTCAAGTAGAAAATCCACATTCCTCCTCACAGCACCCACACACACGAGGCAGAAACAAGCCACCATCTGAGAGGAGCAGGAGATGCCTCTGCATGTTAAGCAGCATTTGCCAACTCTTTAGACCCTAGACAAGGCAGCATGGCAGTTGTGGCAGGCACTGAGGCCAACTCTTCATTTCAAGTTGTGTGTACTTATCTGCACCACACTGCTTTCAAAGGCTTCCGTGCCTATTTTCTAAACAGCTGTTTTTCTCCAGAACTGTAAAACAATCACTCCCTTGAAAGCAAACAAAAATTACGGACCTTTTGAGATAGGTCAAACAAGCACCTTGGCCTCAAACACAGGGTAGAAATTATGACAAACACTGCATTTAAGAAGAAACATTTTAACATAGTAATTATATGTGACAAGACAGAAGGAGTCCTTTCTTCCAGTAACTGCCATTTGCTTATTTTTAAGAAGATAATAAAAGTGGCACGATAAAACAAAATGCTTAAAAATTAAACCAAAGCCATTCTTTTTTCACTCAGATGCATAGAATGGTAAAGAAAAAGAATTATTTCAATCATTTCCTTAGTAATACACGTAATATTTAAATAGATTTAATAGTGCTGCTCCAAACCAATGAATTATGAGTTTAAAACCTATTAAAATGTAATGTTTTTTTCCCGAGCTGAGGGGAGAGAGATTTAAATTCACTGAATTTTAATATTTCAGCTTGAGCTGCAGGAGGTAGAGAAAGTCCAAATGAACTATTCCATCAGCACCATTCAAGCATGAACATTTTAATCAGTTTTACTTCCTTGGAGTTCTCCAACACAGTTTACGCTGTCATTCTGAAAGCACTTAACACAGAGGGTGTGAAAAACCACCAAGGCTTGTTATTGCCTTCACAATTGATGGCAAATAATTTTGCAGACTTCCTATCATTAAAATGTCACTGCTAAAATTGAGGTTCAGCATTTCTTGTGCTAAACTGCATTTTCTTTGAACACCCTCACATACCTGTTCTTAAGTTTTTGGTACGTTTATCTCTCTCCATGTGATAAGCAGGCACACAAGCCTTCCCTTCTGCCTTACTACCCAACTGCAGTTGAAAAACGACTATTTTAAACAGATAAAATTCTTTAAAAGTTACAAGTTAAATCCCTAGTTCCCTTATTAAAATGTAACCACACTCACACAGCATGTTCCAATTTTATAGTATAATGGATTAAAGAAAACAAACCCCAACATTTTAAGGAAGTTTGATGACTCAATTTATTAATACAGGAAATGAAAACATCATTTCTAATTAGATCATATTACTGATTTAAGGCTACGATTTGTGTGCTGCTCCAACAGTGCAATCTTGCAGATTCTAATGTAAAAACGCAGCAGCACAACACATGACAAGATCAACTGGATATATCACACTGCTGATCCTGGAACACCCAGCCTGGAAAGCAGCTCCGGATGTGCACTACAGACTGCCCTGAGCAAGAATGCTGCAACACACTGCCCATGGCAAACACCAGAGGTAGACTCTGGATGCCTGCAGATTTACAGTCCTCCTGCAGCATGCTTATGATATAACCAGTTTTGGTTTAGTTTTTCTCACTGCATCTCTCCAGAAGATGATAGATGATATTTAACTTGTTTGAGCCCATCAACAGTTTTAAACTGAACATGACCTGTGAAAGAAGTCATTATAACTCTGTTTCATTCCATTAAACATAACTAGTTTATTGTCAGGAGAACAGGCAGTCTCTCTGGGTTCCGGGCTCACTTCAGTATTTTGCATTTAAACTGCATGGATCAGTGATTTGGTTCATTTACCAATGAAGATAGAATAATATTGCAAAGTTAAAAGGTGCTTCATCAGATTCCATTACATCAGAGCACATTCATACAAAAATATATACATGTGAAACACAAAGAGAGATATGACCTGTGCACTGCCAATTCTTTTCTTTTGCCACACTCCATTCTGGTAGCATGCACTTTTAACTCAAGGCCAGAGCTGCTCTGTTCAAACCGAGAGAGTTCAGCATGAGTGAGGCGAACCGAATAGGATGCCCACAAAACAGAGACTTAAACAATAATCAAAAGCTCCAAATACTGCTTCTGGTTTTGTCTGATACACAGTTCAATGGGTTAAACAAACATCGGAAGTTTTTAAAATACCACAGGGTTAAAAGAACACAGACTTACTAAACAGAAAAATAACATAAGACAACATAATCAGATACATAAAAAAGCCATGATTTCCAATTATGTTCTTTGTTTTATTTTCAATGGCATTCACTTTAAAAGTATGACAAGCCTTTTCTAGGCCCATGCTACATTTTCAGACTTTAAATCTGTCTAAGTCTCTCCCATAACGCTGTTGTGGGATTCTTGCAACATGATCTTAAGCTAATTACATAACTTGCATTCCTGTGTATTCCATTTTTAAAAAATTAATCATTAAAAGACTGCTTGAGATTACTTATCTTTAAACCTAATGAGTACTCAATTTCAGTCCATATTGCTCCTGTTTTTCTAAAATTAGAGAGGAACACATAGTATTTCCTAAGTCAACATAAAACAGCTGAGTGAAAAAAGGCAGGTAAAAATCAGGCTTGTGAGGAAGGCAAGGGCTGGCAAGCTTTAATGCACAAACCCAAAGTCTGATAATTTAGAGCAGTTTGAGACAATAGAATTCCAGTTGATATGAAAAGACAAATTCAGACAGGAAGAGAAAAGAAAATATACTTCTGTCTGGTGGGGGGAAGACCAACAGAATTCCTGCCAGGCTCCCAGACAAATGTCTTATCTGTTCATTTTTATTCTGCGTGGTTTAGTGGTTCATGAAAGCAGGATAAATTTAAATAACTAGTGCGACGGCCAGTATCTGAAACATCACACACTTTACACTTGCTTCCTTTACTAGGAATCAAATTCCTTCTTGCAGTCTCTCTAATGTAAACAAAGATGAGTGGCAAAAATGTGCACAGGTAGACTGTGAAGTATATGAGTGTGCACATATACACAAAACAACACATGCTACAAATGCACATGCAGCACACACATATAAAAGCTTTAACAAAGAAGCCAACCTTTAGCTACTTACTTTATGCAAAGAATGTTAATAAAAGGCAATATTTTTGGTTAGGTAATGAAAACTAATTGGGAAATTATTCATTTCCCACTCTCCCCACTGGAGCATAACAGACATACAACAAATGTTATTCATGATTCTACACGATGCGCTCTGATTCACCCCCTTCTTTCTAACGGGCACTTCAGAGGAAATAAGGGTTACTCTTTTCCATTTATAATTTCTAATTGACTACCAGTGCTTTCCTGTGGTCAGAAGTATACAAAATATAGTTAGAAACAGCCTATTAAAAACAAGCTACAATCAGACCGCTGCTCTAAACTACTGTCAGCAATGATCAGAAAGTCCTGATTTCCTTGTTAAAAGACAGAGGCATAATTGAAGCAGTATCTTCACTTCAGATTGATTATTCGGTGACCCTTATCCACATCTTCATTCAGCAATTTGAATTTTAATGAAAGTAAATGGAATAATTAGCATTTCAAAGTGTGTTTGATACACTGAATAAAAAAAGAAAAATACTTTTATGTATAATCTATACACAAAAGAAAAAGCATTTGGGAGGACGCAGAAGATACGAAGTACAGTTGTAGTGTCTTCATTAGAATAACTAAAACAACTGCTTGTTTCAGCTGCATAATTATACAAGAGAATAATGTGTTATTAAGCTATGACTTCTCACCTTTATTTTATGTAGTGTGAACAGCTAGCATTTTCGTTGTTATGTCTGTCTTCTCCAGTTATAAAATATAAACACTGTGGCTGCCCACACCTATAAAATCTCTGTACTGGGCTAATACCACTGTCAGTAAAGGTTTTACAAGAGGGGCTCCACACACCTGTATTTATAGATGACTAAGAGCAGGACACCTATAAGCACAGTGCGGATGAGTTTTTCTGCTGTTGATCTTGGTTGTATGTTTGGCTGTTTTGGTTTTGGTGGGCATGTTTTGGTTGGTTGGTTTGGTTTGGTGGGTGGGTGGGTTTTTTTGTTTTTAAAAGTAACAGCTATTTTTTAATGTAAAAATAAAAAGGGTGGTTAATATTCAGAGTCTTGAACCAACATGCAGAAAAAGATATGGGCAGCAAGGATGGGAAAATGTCTATCATATCAAGGGTACCTGTTACCGTGGCTGCAAAAGCAGACTGGCAGGTGGAATACAAAGGAAACAATGTTATTTAAATAGAGCAACAACAACAACAAAAAAGAAGAAAAAACAAATACTGAGCCTGCTTTGGGGAATAGATACAACACAGACATTAATTACCCCATTAGTCTTCCTGGCACAGTGCAAGCAAAAGTCTTCAGGTAGCAACCAGCTTTTATGAAGGTCAAGCTACTGAACTTCACCATTGCCCACAACTTTTGCCCACCTAATGGAAATGAGTTCATGCAAGAGAGAAAGAAAAAGAAAAGCTATTTACAAACTATCAGAGCTAAAATGGAAAGACCACATACCCCAATGATTGCGTTCAGTTCTGCCATGGTCACTTGTTTGGCACGCTCCACAGCCTGCACCACTTGTTGCTGGTGCTATAAATGAAGATCAGAAACAGAATTAAATTATTTGTTTTCTAAATTACTAAGCACTGATTCTTACTTTTACTGTTTTTATTTGTTTTTCTAAGACATGCAGGGTCCAAAGTAACTGTTCTCTAATAGTCACATTGCGTGTTGATAAGCAAAAATACATAGGCAAGGGGAGGACTTTAATTTTTATGCCATTACATTCTGGGAATTACACCTTTGCTTCCTGAAGAGGAACCTGGCTAAATGGGAAACTGTCTTCCTTTTGCTCATCAGCACAGTGTGCTTTTGAATTTAAATGCCATCTTCAAATGTAAGCCTCTTTCCCTACAGCCATGGAAACTTTATGAATAAGCCCCACCCAGTTTTCTGAAAAGAAAGGTATATTTTTTTCAACAAGCACATAGCAACTACATCATTGAAGAATATACGGATTCTCCTCCCAGGTACATTTCAAAGCAGCTCAACCATAAGAAAAAAATTTTAAATGACTTTCACAAATCTGTCAAACATGTGAAAGAGAACTAATTATTTCAATACCCAACATGTAAATTTTAATAGCTTTTAAAAGTCCATCAAAAACACATGGTCTAATTAACAACAGTTTACAAGCTCCAGTGGTTGTATCAGTTTGAGTGATACTGTATTCCTGTAGTAAATTCAAAATTGCTGTATGTTGAAAGCTGACTGGTATTTATTTGAAAACATCAACTACGAACAAAATAAGGTTCTCATCTTGCAACCAGATCCATGCCTGTTCAGACCTCCAGCAGTGGCAAATTAATCTTCACAGGCAGTCTCGCAGAAATCAGGATGACACAGAACAAATAGGTGCAAGGAGGGGTCATGGAGAACTGCGAGTAGGTTGTGTGATCTGCACTGAGAGTGAGACATCGTTGATTTACAGCCACAGGTTGAACACAAAAAGGAGGGAGATCTTGACTATCTGGAGAGGTGCAACAATGGTAACAACAAAACATTGGCTTTGCATCAAAACCAACATCCAGATGGTTTTTGGCACAAAGTTTAAGGGAAAATTTGAGAAAGTCCCTTTAAAGATTCAAGTTTGCCCTCCTGTGGCTGTGTATATGGGCAGAACAGAGCCAAGGTACAGACCATCTTGTACAGCAACTCCTCCTGTGCATCCTTAGCAGAAGCAAGAAGTTGCATAAAATAAAATGAGGACCCAAATCCCCAAGACCACCTCCAACACAGAAGTTAGGTGAAGAGCATCAGGACTCCCCAGGGAGCATCCTAAGCCCTACTGTGGGAGGGGCTTAAAAGGAGGGGCTGTAAAAAAGAGTTCTGCTACTTCACGGGCTTGGCAGGCTCAGATTTCACAATTCTCAGTGACAACACACAAACAAAAATGGCATATTCACTTACAAGCACTCTTGCATAAAAGTTCTCAGGGCAAGGAAAAACAAACCTAAAAATCCAGCCATAATTGTGTGTCCTGGTTTTGGCCTGTACAGTTATTTTTATGCAGCAGCCATGAGGCTTGGGTGTGTCTGGGCTGTTCTATACCACCCCACCTCATTGCTTCACGGCAAAAATAAGGGACTCTTGGGCTTCCAGAAGAAATGGCTTTTAGTCCAGGAAAGCATGGCAGCTGGAGAGTCTGTCTTTCACTGGTTTTTGGTCCTGAGCTTGGTGACCAATTCTGCTTGTACGTCAGCCACTCTCTGTACATTTTTGTTATTAGCATTGTTGCTGTTACTGTCTGTTTTCTTGCTCCCATCTCATCTTTTCATCTCATTGCTGTTTCCAATAATTTGTTCTTATCTCAACCCATAATCTCTGACTTTTTTCTCCCATGGAGGAAGGTGGTGGGGGAAGTGGCTGCATGGCTTTCTTTTTAGTGCGAACACTAAACTGGGGAGTGCCATTCCTAACTAGTGACAGTAAGAAATTCTGATCCCAACTAAGAAAAACAAATAAATGCAAGTAATGAAGGTCATAATTTAGAAACACTCCTGGAAGGAAGAAAATAGTTTTAGAGCTTGTTTTTAAGCAAATGAAGGTAATTACTGTAGACCACTTAGAATACTGCTACTTTGTAGCTGTAAACAGAACCACAGAAGTTGCAGAGTTTTGTACAACTAAAGTGCCAATATAAACCAAGTCAGCCAAATCTGTCTTATAAGAAGACAATGTAAAGACTAAAAAGCAGGCTGAACATCAGCAAACATGCTCTTGGTATTCAAGAACAAAAAATTTAAAAATTAAAAATCCAGTGTATCCCTGCCACGGATACCAGAAAAAAAGGAAACCATATATATATAGCACCATCATATATTCAAGCACCAAGTTCCTGATAACACATTATCAGCTCCAGGTTGTCACTTGTTAATGATAGGTACAGCTTTCATTGATTATATAGCTGAAAGCCTGGTGACCCAGGACTCTATATGCCAACAGGGTGATTATAAAAATTACACCACTATTTTCTGGTAGCAGTCATTCACATAATGGAATTTTTCATTAGTTCATTTTAAAAAAAACCCAAACAATAAAGCATAGTTTTAAAAATATTTACTTTTTTAAATAAAAGCATTTACTGAGAAGTTTATAGTCATCTTCTCTTTCTTACTATTTCACAGGTAATGCTTTTCGCACTGAGGTAAAGAAAGCTCTTGTATATATGAGTGTTCTATTCCAAAATTTACTTAAATCCTGTTCCCAGGAGAAGAAAAAACTTCTAAGGCATCTACAAAAGCTGCCCTAAACCTATCAAAATTATTGTAGAAATTACTTCAATTTGCATCCAGGATTTGGAAAATAAGTCAACTCTACAAAAGTTAGACTGTTTTCTGTTCCCTTACAGCAAATACATAAAGAATAGCTCTCAGAAGAATTTGGGAAAAATGTTATTTCATTCTTAGTCAGAGGAAGAGAAGATGAAGGGATGGACTACCAAAACCCCACTTTCAGATTTCTGCCAGAGCAGCCACACAATCCATCTTTCATTGATTCTAATCAGTTTGGGATCAAGAATGCATAGAGAGGAGAAAACCCAAGGGCCCAGTAACATTGAACCTAAATTAGGTACAGTAGAGACAATTAAAACTCTCCTATTGCTAGCTGCTTTAACATTGATTTAATCTTCAGTGACTTTGTATGCAGAAGACTCAAAATAGATGGCCTGTAATTAGCCTTTCCATCACTTCCAGCTCATTGCAGCAATAGAGGAGGCACCTCCTCAGCTCCCAGAAAAACCCATGGGGGGCATGCCTTGAGTGACCCTGGCACTACTTCAAGTTACAGACAAAAACCACACACTTGAGTGAAAAAGGTGCAGGAAAGCCCATGAGGGTTTGAAGAGCTGTCTGCTCACAGCCTTTCTGAAACTGGGGCGGGCTGTGGGCTGCACGTTACCAGCCATGGCTCTAGAAACAGGTGGGGATCTCTGCACATAGAGAAGGAGCCCAGCTCCAGGTCCAGGGACCCACAGAAAACCAAAACCAAGGTGAGGGGCAGGGAGCCCAGGGGCCCGCCGAGCATGACAGCAGCTGGCCCGGACTGAATTGGTACTCAAGGATGGATGGTTCCAATACCTACCAGGTGCCTGAATACCTTCCTGAGCTAGCACACCAGCAACAAGCAGCATTATGTTAAAACCAAGCAGCACACATCCACCTGTCCATCAAGTGACCATGTAGCAATTTACAGCCAAGTAAAAACAGCAGCAACAAAAAAGGGTTACTTTTTCCCCAACCAAATATAGACACGGGGTTGCAACTTTCACAAACATTTAATGCTAGCCTTCCTCTGTGCACACAAGCAAATGACAGATCTGGGTTTTTTTCAGTTGTGGGAAAACAGTATTTTGCACAGCATTTAACATGCCAGAGCAATGAGCTCAATACCCTGCCCCACCTGCCATGCAGACTAGTACTGTTTCTCCTTTCTAACTTCTTCTCTTGTTTCTTCTCCCCTTTTTGTGTTCTATAATGAGCAGTGTGTCTGTACTTGCCTCGTTTTGGAAAATCACTTCTTTTAAGTCTCTACAGTGTGTAGCAACAGCTACACAAGAGACCACAAGAAGAATCTAGGCTTTTTCACCATCACATTGTCTCACCACACAGTTGTCACCTAGCCCTGGCTTATGCACAGGCACTGCAACATGGTGGAAAATTCCCAGGCTTTTCATACCATGTCAGAGCTCTCCACAACTCCCAATGACAGGGGAGCTGTGCTGACAGCAAGTGAGCGGCCAAAATTCCCCCAGGCATGGACACAATTATACTGGTGTTAAAAACCCCTAATTACAGCCTGTCTTCAGGATCGCCACCAATATCCAAAGCAAAACTCACTGAAAAATTTGCTTTGAAGGAGCAAGCAGCCTCTGCTATTCCTTACTTGTATTATTTTGTTGTTATATGATACGTTTAGAGGTAGTACAGGTCTTGCTTAAGAACTGCAGCACTGCCCTTCTTGGAAGCCCTATCTAGAGACAGCATAATGAGACAAGGCCGTGCCAAAAATGCTAGTGAGACTTGGAAAGCAAGTATACATTTACCATGAAGTACAGCACACACTGTAAAAGCTAGAAGGGACAAGTTGGGTCACTGCATCTGGGCACCATAACTCAGACAAGACGTAATAGCTACTCCAGAAAAATATAAGAGCATTATTAGCAATATATGCATAAATTGCTAATGAGATGCATTCCTTGGCAGAAAGAGTACAGATCTCTCAGAGTTTCTTTGTATTTACTGTTTAGTTCTAGTCTGGGGCAAGTCTAAAACTGAGGCAAATAATTCTGTCTTCTCAACCTCACATCTCAGACCAAAAGCTATTTCCTCTTGATCAGTATGTAAGAACTCCTGTTCTGGTTCTACATAATAAATCTCACACTCCTTATTCAAACTTACTAGACTTTAGAAACACCTCTAGGGGAAGTATGTACAAAGAACAGCAAGCATATTAAGGTCTACATCTACCTCTTAAAAGGAAAACCATCAATTGATATAAAAATGTTTGAAAAGAGAAGACTCCAAGCAAAATTTCCTTTTGTTGTTTGTTTACATGTATGCATGCCAGTGCTTGGCATTTTATTACACTAGAAGGTATATCTGACCACCTTAATGTGCACAGGGAAAGGAGATGCCTGTTAAAAAGCAGCCCAACTAGCTTGTTATTAGCTAGTTCACTGGCCTTTGGAAGGCAAAGTGAACCTCCCAAAAAAGTTTATTACAGCCTCCTTCAGCCTTACAAAATGCTTACAGCAGCTTTTCCAAGTAGCGCTGAGCTCCAAGTTGCCACAACTACAGCATCTGCTGTACATCAGCCAGCTTGCATGTGTTCCATGAATATAAACACAGACAGTATTTACTCAAAAGAAGGTAACTGTGATATGTATCTCCAGACACACTGAAGAAATGCCACTATCCAACACTTAAGGTCATTCAGCACTTAGCCCACAATGACAGCCAAAGGTTGCAACCAGCCACACATACCACCTTCAGTAGACAGGAACGAGCCCCAGCTTGAAAGCCACAGGGTTGTGAAAGTGTCATACTCTGCTGAAGCTGGTAAATTCAGTTGAGAAGTGTCAGTTAGCAGAGCCACTGTCTACAAACAAAAATTTTGTGTCTATAGACACAAAATTAACTGCACGGTACTGGCTAGGTCATTCAAGCATGGGAACATTGAACTATTTACCAACAGCAGCAGATAAAACTAAATTAAGTGAATGACCACAACCTACATCCTTGCAGGCACCCCTTTCATTTTATGCAATAGGAACTACTTCGAGCACACTGGTATCTCACAATATCACATAGAGGTGGAAAATGACTGTTGCAATACAGGAAGCCCAAAACCACAGCAGAAACTGAACACACTGCCGCCAAGGTCCATCTCACATTTTTGACCACAGAATCACTCTTTCCTACAAAAATGGGAAGCTTGTATTTCTTGGTGCTGTTTTATACAGTCTGCCTAAACTGGAATAAATGTAAAAACCAAGGTACCAGTTGACTGTGTGTTTAGGCAGGTTAGAAACTTTATTTTAAATATATGCTTAGATGATGTACAGCACAATAAAACCGACTGAAGCCTGGAGAATTTACTGAATACTTTACTGGACTGCCCCCAGAAAGAAAGACAGTAGTACACAGTAGGGTGATATATTATAAATGCATCCTTTTCACAAGATCTCTAGTGATTTTGCCCACAATTTCTTACTTCTAAGTGAGTTATCACAAGCCATTGATTCCTTACAAAGTTAACAAGCAATAAGACAAGTTAACCTGGTGCTATTATGAGGCAATAATGTTGCCATCAGTGCATGCAACCACTGTATTTTGTTCATTTTTCCCTCAGGCACAATATAAAGAAGCCTGATCACATTTTTCGGCCACTATTCCACAATTATACTGTATGTAAAATGCATAAACAGCAAAAGCATGCTGCAATTCAATTCTCTATTAATCTGGAATGATGAAATAGACTTCCATTAAGACATTAACTTTTTAAAGACACAAATTAGAGAGAAACCAAGACTATCAGTATACTCAGACCTGAAGCTCAGTTCTCTTTTGAAACATCAGTGTATGCCAATAGAGACTGATTTTAATATCTATATTTAAAGTATTCTTACTAGAAGAGGTCAAACAATCATCAAGATTTTCCTAAACCCATTACAAAAAAAGTCACTGGCAGTTGCACTGTCAAGACACATGAAAAGCTTTTTTACGCTTCCCCTCTCAATCCTTCCCTGCTATCTATACATGGTATGCTATCTCTGCACAGCAAATAAAACTGTGTAACTACACCTACAGAGACTCTGAAGCAGTCAAAGTACAAAACAGGTACCTGTTTTAGATCTGTGCAGGATTTGAATTCTGGTCCTCCAGCAATGGAGCAAGAACATTACATATCGTTCGGTTTCCACAAATCCATCTTACTAAGCAGAGAGTACAGTGGCACTCACAAACACTGTCAGGTTCTAGTTTTGATGGCATTATTCTTATTTCAAACACACAGAGACACACACACACAGGTGTGGCACGCACAAAGCTCATTAGCTGAACAGCAACATGGAGCACATAGACTCTCATTTGCTGCCAGCTGAGCAGCTCTCTTAAAAAGCACTGGCATTTTATGCAACAACTGAAAAGCCAGGAGAAAGTCACATCGTGTTCTCAGGCATGACGTTTTACAGATGCAATACATAAAAATACACCTTCCAATTTTGTCTTTGCAGGTACATATTGTATTGAAATGAAACCAGGTGCTAAACTGATGCACACTAACCTGCACCAACAGATCCCAGTGTCCAGTCCCTTTCCTTCATAGGTGTGGAAAAGGGAGGCCTTTATGCACCCAATGTTTCCTTTCATGAACCACACTTCCTATTTATTTCACACATGCCAGTTGCTCAGAAGCTTCCTCATTAGCTCCCATCAACTCCTAAACCCCAGTGCCTTTTAAATTGTCTACAGTGCACTCACAATAATACTAGCAGATCATAATTTGGAGAAAATTAATGGTTAGAGAAATTAGCTCACAGTGAGTTTCAATTTTCTGTTTATATTCCCCAAATACACAAAAACATAAAAGGATTTAAGGTAGTAAGTAATCAGGGATACAGAGAGAAAAAACCAACATAAAAACCGTGTTTCTATGCCTGCTGTGTTGAACATCATTATTCATGTACCAAAACAGAAGTTTCTGTCGAACTTTAATGTTCATTGCCAAGGATGTAGCACAATTTTGCCTTTCTAGCATTTTTGCAAGCTGTCTTTGATTTCAGACCCACAAAATCATAATTGCAAGAAAAACTATATTGTACGTTAAAGGAAAATATTTAAACTAAAATTCTGCTTTGACATTACAACACATTCCATTTCATAAATATATTTAAATGGTATTATAACAGCCTTGAAGAAGATAATGATGATAAAGTGATAACAGCACAATGGGAAGTCATCTACAAGTTTTTGTAGATGAAACTCTTTGACAAGAGATTCATAAGGAAACAGTCTCAACACAAAGTCCCACTTCTGTAACAGATACAATGATACAATTGTTTAGATCAGAAGCAGTACAAATAACTACCTACCTCTTGGGACAGGAAGGGAATGACTTGTGCACATATAGCATTCAGCCTCTTGACAATTTCTGCCTGCAAGTCACAAGAAAAAAGAAGTTCAATTACATAAATTCTCAAATGCAACTGTAACCCATAAACCCTGAAGAGACATTTGTTTTCTTTCAACTCTGGCCATCCTCTGGCCAAGAGATGTTCTCAAAATAACAGAAGTGTTTGCACATGGATCCAAATGTACTCAGGAAGCTTGTCATTTCTGGCTAAAATCTTTTCCTTAAAAACCACTCTTTCAAACTGATACAAAGAGTAGTTAATTTTGATTACACAATCACAGGAATTTAAAGAACAGAAACTTCAGGAGATGTATCAAAAAAGATAAACAAAATTCTGTGTATCAAACTGAACTCTCTCCTATGACGTAAAAGGAAGGATAATTTCAAATAAGAGCAATGCCATTGTAAGCAAAGGGAACAAATACACCATTTACTTGTAACAGTGCATATCATGGAAACATTAGCATTGTAATATACAATCTTACTGATAATCATTCTACCATGTATTTTAGAAAGGAATACTGCAGTCTTGCAACAAACTTCGGCTGTTATCTATTCTCCTGGTTAGTAGTAGTTACTTTCATGTGGCAACTGTAACCACAAATTAATAATACACAGTGTTTTGTTTTCATACCAGAGATCAATTCTCTGTATTTAATCTGAAAATCTCAATAGAGACAGAGGAGATCTGTTCAGATAACACAAGAATTACAACTCCAGAACCAGAATATTCAAAGCCACACAGACCTTCCTACCATAAATCATAATCTTCTCACAATAAATTCTAACCAGGATCACTTCCTCATTTTACGATCAGACAGAATGCTTTTCCTCTTGCAAAGTCACAAAATCATGTGATGAAGACCTAAAAACATGCAATTTAGCATTCTTTCTTCTAAAAGCAAACCTTCCAGCCTTTTTGCTATGCTGTCTTTTAAATGGCAAACACTTGGAAAAGAATCTATAGATCAAAAAGGCTCACAAGTAGCAGTAAAAAGTCAGAAATTCATATAAAATAAATCTGGGTTCAAGGAATACTACAGTTAGCTACATAACCAGCAGACATGGTTTACAAGAGGTAAGAGCACATGTGAAACTAACTCTGCCCCCTTGTGCATATTGTGTGATACACACAACTTAAAGCATGCTATTTTGGAATACAACTTCTTCCTTTCTCTGAAATCCATCTAGATTCCCATATGTTATTTATATACCAATTTCTATGTTAACCTGTCTTGTATCTCTCCACTGGTCTTGACTGTTTATCCAAGTCCTCACTTCATTAAATTTATACATTTATACAGTAGTATTTGTCTACTACATATTTTCTATTTATTCAGCAGCATAGGTACCTTATAGGATACTTAATATATGTTCTGTTCAGCAAAAATCTAAATTACCCACAAATTTCAAATCACCTATAATATCAGATATCCCACAAGGCAAAACTTAAATATTCCTTTAAAGAGACAGCATTCACTACACTAGTTGACAAGGAAATTTATTAACTACTTGTTACATAGAGCAGCACAGGGAGTGACAAGTTGTGTGCACCTAAGCTTCAGCCAGAAAGGCTGCACAATCCAATACAGCATTACTTGAATAACAGTATTTGATTAAGGAAATGTAGACTGAAATACAAGGCACAGCTGTAAAGTACCTGTTCTTAGTGGTTCAAGCACCATTAATCTAGTAATTTCCAGATTTTGGGTTGTAGCCACACTGCTATTTTTTTTGGAGAAATCTCCCAAGTGCCCTAAAGCCAGAGCGAAAACTATGCATTCTATTCTTCGAGGCTTTTCCACATGAGCAGAAAATTCCCAAATGCCCCTGTCTTGGCATAAGCCGAAGCCACTCTGAGCTGCCATTTAACACATGTATGTGCCTTCATAAAAAAAAGGCACATCATGCTTTCTTCTGCTGCAAAACATCTCCTCCCCATCTCTAAAATGCCTGTCACAACCTTGCGCTGCACAGCTCCATGAGGGTAGCCTTTGGAAAACCCCCTTTCTATCTCAGCTACATCAGCTGGATACCTTTACTGCACTGCTAAGGAACTCAGAATAAAACCAGCTCGAAGTGCCATACAGGAGCTCAGCGTCTAATTTTAAAAAGGTTGTAGATTCATAGATTTTAAGGCCAGAAGGGACTGTTACAATTGTCTTATTTGACCTTCTGGGTAACACAGGCTGTAAAACTTCACTGGCTTCCCCATCAAGCCCGTAAATTACCGTTCAGATAGAAAATAGCTTAGTCAACAAAAACACTTTTATTCAATTCACTTTGAGGCATTTCTTCTCAAGTAAGCTACTCAACCATAGATATTTCAAGCTATTTCAGTTATGATGTTTTTCTTTTGATCACTTCTCTACCCCCTCCTTAAAAGAAGTATGTCTCTTTTCTACTGCTCTTCTGGCCAAAATTTGGCTGAAATATATTTGCTCAGTATTTATAAAAATTCACCTCTGGCAGATTCTAAACCTAGGAAATGTCCAGCTAAAAAGAGTTTTCTAAAAAGCTGTAAGTAACTGAAAGCAGGTGGCTGAATATGCACAGTTACACAACTGCAATAAATCTCTTGATATCAATCCCACTGGAGTGCAGAACAAGTCCTTTCATGCTGAATGCAAGGAAGTGAGCTGATGGAGACAGTACCCAGCTCAGCCTGTGGAGAAGAAAAATAGCTAAAATAGCTTCAAGTGATGTCAAAACGTTCCTCAGCAGCATTTCTCTGCTAGGCCAGTCACAACAAAGCCAAAAAGCCCTTTCTATGCCGAAGTGTTTGCATTTTTTCCTTATTAAAACAGTCTTCACCTTCCCTAACAAAAAGCATCCCAGTTGCATGGTTGTGCATACAGTTATCCAAACTCTGGCAGCAAGGATACAGCCCAGATGAGCAACAGCAGACTACAGAGACACAGCATGACTGAGACACGGACTGCCTACCTTTGGAGACCACATGCAGTCTGAAGGCATGAAGGAAAACACTGTGTACATGCACAAATGATAGGAAGGTACACGTTCTGTACCAAGAAAAGTCTCACACCAGACATTTTCACACGGTAAATATGAAGTACACTCTGTCTCAATACTTCAACTGTTTCGACAATTAACAGTAGGAGATAATGACACAGCAACAGGCTTGATTGTCATCCACAAAATATACAAGAGAAAGGAGTTAGCTGCCAGAAGCTAGTTGAGTGGGTTTCTTGAGATGCTGCCCTGAAGCTTGAAGGTGTGTAGGTACTGATGACATAGATTAGCATCTCAGTAGACCTACTCCTAGTACCCCTGGAGGAAGCCTGGCAACTCATTCTTCTTTGCCTAAGGTACAAACTCTGACACAAGGTAAAGCACAAATTCTTATTTCTACTCACACACGTTTTTAAAACCCTACACTTGAACAACAGTTCAGGATTTCTTTTTTCTGTCAGGCATCAGGTCAATGGGTTTTTCACGATCAGTCTAACTGCCAGAGAAGGAAAAAGTATGATTTCATAAAACCAGGCATCCAATTCCTCACATGGAAAGTCAAAGTTGCCTCGGAAACACGGCTGCTTCCACAGTCATCTAATTTTGCCTCTTTTGTCCCACAGGACCAGGCTTTAGAGAGGCTTCATTTATTTACAGGCCCTTCCACTGGGCTTCAGTTATCAGCCAGCAATGCTGTGGACACACACACTTCTAATGGCCTGTGTTTTGAAACCAAGTCTAATCTGATGGCGCAGTGCCCAAACTCCTTTTCCAGCATAGCCATTAAAGGATGTAGGTTATTGCTGTTGTCACCATTGATATTTGTCATTGTAATGTAATTAGGGCCCTAAAATGATGCATTACAGCCCTTGGCACAGCTTCTATTAAAATCTTTTCTTCTGCTCACTGAACTGCGACCGGCTTTCTGATGAATAACAGACAGACAGCTTTAGGGTGAGGAACAGATTCATCAAAGTAGTATTTTCCAGCTCTGGAAATAAAATAAATAAATAAATGAATACGAGGGTAACCTAAAAAGAAAAACACAAGGCGGGGTGAGGGGGAAGGAAAGCAAACAGCATACTTGAATTTCATCTGACCACTTGAAATTCTGATTGCTTCTAATGAATCTTCCTTAGGACAATATATTCACAGCCTGTGAATCACATGGTTAATCAGGGCTCTAATCTGCTATCCATCAGCCTATACCAGCACTGTAAATTCCAATTACATTTATAGGTTATGTGGGTCATGCATTCCCAAACAACTATATTCACGGATATCCCATGTAAACTGGCACATTTTCTGAAATGCTGTTGTTAGTGTTACTGAATGTTATAATACTATTCAAAGCTTTATAAAAGCTCCTGATAAACAACTGCTAAATTATTGCCTGTGGATACAGCATGACGCTCTGAAATAGCATTAATGGCCCAATAAAAGGGTGACTGTTCATGCCAAAATATAAAAAAGATAGCTTTTCCTGCCACAGTTTGTCAAATCTGTTAACAAACACCGACACTTCTATTACTCCTTTCCCTGAACACAAAAGATGCTTGGTTTTGTATAAAAACACACCATCATGGAACCAGAAAAGATGAAGGGAAGGCAGAAAGGAAAGGCTTGGGCTCAAATTGCCTTTTTGCTTATATAATGCAAGCTTGTATTGTTTGCATGCTTTGGGAGACATCTACAAGACACTGTTTTAAAAATTGTGATATCTTTTCATTGACACATGACATCATTTTTAAAAAGAGAAAGACTAAATGTTTATTAACTACAATGTTAACTTTTTTCTTTTTTTTTTCTATGTACAAAGAGATGTTAATAAAATCACTGTGCCAGAATCTGATCCCAGTAAAGTTATGAAGACCCATATCAGTTAACAGTCCCCTCAGCATTGTTGCAGTGATTCAACACAAGAGCAAAAGCTTAAGTTTCTGATTCAGACAGTGAAATCTTTTTGACCTGATGGTTAAATGGTACTTTATTTCCTAAATACACCCAAAAACCTGACACCTTAAGTTCACAAGTGCCTAAAAAGTGTTCTGAAAAATGTTCAAAGATAAGTCTGTAGACAAGACTATACTTTAGGCCACATGAGGTGACCAGTCTGTGAAGGGAGCTCAGTAAAGCTGGTCCTTGGAGTACAACCATGGCTCCACAGCTATCAGTTGTAGGAAAAGAGGAGGATGTGATGGACCATTAGAATCCTAAATCCCTTTCAGGATGGCAACACAGTGGCTTAATTCAATTTACCCTTGCCACACACAGCTAAAATAGGACATAAGCACTCAGTTAAATATGTTCAAGTGCCTTAATTAGCATTTTAGCATATGTCCAAATTCTTAGCACTGATGGAGATTAAAAAAGAAGCCAGAGTCACATAAACTCCAGATATTAACGTATTCAGAAATGTTCTAACAGATAGGGAGTTCAGAATAAATTTGTTGCTCAAAAATATCTATTTGCACTCCCTTTTTCCCGGGAAAAAAAACATAAATGATTCTGTGAAAAAAAGAAAATTGGGATTTTATTTATAGCACATAAACTTTGGGAAAATATTTCCACTATATTTCACGAAGTTCCATGGTTATTACAATTATAAAAAATTGCTGGTAAAGAATTACCACTGGAGGCTCTAGGTTTGTCAGTGGAATGGAAACAAAACTACTATATATGTATTGTTGAAATAAACCAGAATAATAAAACATTATTGGGAAACCCATTTCAGCAGCTAGTAGGAAGAAGAATATATGCAATTACGCTTTCAGAAAAATAATCTGCAACAACTGTTATTTCAGGTTTAATTTGTTCTACACAATGCAGCCTTTGCCAAAAAGATCAATCTAGTTTATTAAGTGCTTACCAAGAACACATGCACACACCCTAAACAAGCATTTCACAAATTAGTGAGAACAAAAAAAACATTATTACCCTGCATGAAACATATCATGATTCTGAATAAAGCAAGCAAAAAAGCTAATCTTAGTATTTCACAGAAAATTAACTCTTCATTCATAAAGAAGAATGTGTTTTGTTTTAATCACAGACTTTTGTCTGGAAATGCTTACTCCAGTTCTACAGAACTGGAGGAAATACTACAAGCCTTGAATATGAAATTTCTCTTTAGCCCTAAAGGAACGGTGTTTGGAAACCAAGACACAATGAGCCTAGCCTTGTAGTCAAAGCAAGTGGAGGAAAAAGACCTTCTTAGCTTCTGTGGCAAGATGGATACTAAACAAAAAAGGTCTTCACTAAGCCAATTGCTAATGCTTAGGAGAAACAATTTTAGCAATGCACATACAAGCTGAATGTAACCACCACCAGACTGCCAAACAACCACAGGTACCATTCTCCATCACACTTTCCCACCAACTTTTTTACAAACATCGCTGCTAAGCTCATCAAGTGATATAACTTTGCTTTTGCGAGTTAATTTAGTGTTTTCTAAGTTAATTTAGTCGCCTATTTTGCAAAAAATACTACAAACAGCAGCATAAGCAATAAACTGGAGTGGCAGACTTCTCAAAATCAATTTTCTAATGTACATACCGCTCTGTGGGCTGCTGAAGTGAATTTATAAGACACAGCTTTTATTTAATGTCTCAAGAATCACATGGAGCTGAACTAAGCACGAAAGGATACATCCTGAATCATTCATGATTAGGACAATAAAAAGCAAGTCAAGTAGGGTGACATATAAACATGCATCAAGCCTGTCACCTGATGATGTTTTTTTGTTAATATCAACTTACATCAGCAAGTAGGGAAACAGAAATGCACAGCCTGGAGATTACCAAAGTTCTTCAGCTGCTCAGGCAGCCACGAAGCTGCATCCTGCCCTGCTCTGACATATGTACCTGCAGAGCATCCAGAAAAAAGGCTGCAAGTGGAACTTGAAATGACAAAGACTGGCTTCAATTTCCCTTCCTCAAAGGCAGCAGGAAACACTTGCTGAAAAATCAGACAGAAATGAGCAAAAAGACACTGCCACAGGAAATGCTGTTTCTGTCAGTGGAGCTTTGAAGTCCTCTTTAAGGTACTATGCCTTCCCCTACAAGCAATCCTCAGCATTTCACAGCAATACTTTTCTGTGAAATATGTCCTCATTACATAGGGATGAGAAGTTTCCACCACCCTCTACCAATTTTTAAACTGTGACTTCACAGTTTAAAAAAATACAGAAAAAAAAAATTTTGAGCTCATAGACCTATGCCACCCCACAAAGGCAGCTTCAGCTCAAAGTTCAGCATTTTGCATCTGTCCTCTAGCTGCAATTAGGTCAGAATTTCCCACTTTAATCTTTCCCATAACTGCTGAAAGATGACAGCACATGCATAATCTCTTTCTACTCAATTTCTGCCCTCACACACTCTGCCAGAGTCTGACCACTGCTGGAAATGGCACAAGCCAGTCTGAGCCTGTACTTACAGCTATATGCATACATTGGTTTTAGACTCCAGTTTTAATTTAGCTGGGGAAGAAAAGTCTCCTATGTATTTATTTATATCACAAGTTTTTTGATACTTTGTTTCACAGGGACAGGAAAACTAGTCAGAAAGCAACACTGCATATCAGTAGTTTTAATGTTGTATCACGAAAAATTAAAGGAACACAAGAAAAGATTGAGAGAGTAAAAATCTGTTCTCTGTAGACCTGTGTTTAACTTGAGGTGGTAACCTTAACTGCTCTGAAAAAATATTAATGGGGGAAGATTTCATGGAAAAGGTGAAAATATCTAGCATTTTAATCTAAAGGAAACCATGCTTTTAGAATTTATATATATTGTGCTTACAAAAGAGGGTCCTGATTTTTTAAAAAATAACGTTGCCATAAAATAAACACTGCAATCATTTTCCCACTACAAAACGGAACCGTCAATGTCCACTTCTGACCCTTGCCAAAAATTCACTTTCGTCTGCAAATATATATAAAGGAAGACTCAGAAATAGCTATAGGTACCTGTTATTCTGCATCCACTCTCTGTATTATGGCTATACTGCACACCCTGGAGCAGCATGCTTCAAATGTTAATCACTGAGAAGCTGACATGCTACCAGAGCTAAGAACAGCAAGGATTGTGACAGATTTCCAGCTACACCTAAAAAGTTATACTTTACAGCCTTGGTACTTGCAGAAGGCACTGCAACCAGTGGCAACAGACAATGGTCTGCCAAAAAAGAAAATTAAGTTTCTCCCGCAAGTATTGTGCTCTTACAGGTTTTAATGAACTACATAAAACCAATCAATAAACTGATAAAAGCAGCAATCAGAAGTCACCCATAAAAGCAAGAAATACAACGTGACTGCTGAATTCAAGTTTATTTTCTTCTTTCAAACTTATCTGGAAGCCAGTAATCAGTCCTGCATCAGGAACAAGACTGTAATTTCTCTTCCACCTTTGGTTTCCTTTGCCTGCCTCAGCCCTGCAGGTTATGAAAGGTGTAGGATGATTCATTGATAGCCACATTTGATTGTGTTTGCTTCCAGAAAAGAAAATACTAAGAATAAACACTGATCTATTTGGTGGATTTGTTAATTCCGTTTACAAGAGTTCTCAGAGTGCTTGGAAACTTTGCTGTGCATTACCTTCAATCATTCATTTCTTCTTCCTACCTAGCAATTTCTAAATACCTCACAAACAACAATCAATTAGCTCAAGAAAAAAAAAAAAAGATAGAAAGTATTTCTTTAAAGGAAACAACATTTTAACTCATTTTCCATTACTATGAAAATGAGCAATACTCAAATGCAATTTCTGCAGACTAACACAACAGATTTTAGTATTTGAAACAACAGACAAAAATATTGCCCCTTTTAAGCCAATACAGAACAGCACAATTTTAAAATCCCTGAAAGAGATGAAAAATCAGTGCAGTGGATTCTGTGGCAACAACATTTTCAAGTTTAGATTTTGAATCCTTACGAAGACAGAAATTCAAGTAAGGTGTTACTCTCTCACATTTTAAACCAACTGAAGTATGATACCTGCTAATTCTTTCTCAAGATAAAGAAATTATTCATACTCTATCAAATCCCAGTTGCTGGAATAGAATGATCATCTGAGAAGCAGAGTACATTTAAGACGCCCTTCTCCCTTTCTGATCTAAAGAGTATGTTAAACAACACACTACAAGTGAAAGTTTATTAAAATACTAAAAGGGTGTATAAGTAGGACACATTTTCTTTTACTTCAAATTTAAATGCAAGTTTCAGCTTCAGGTGTTGGCTCACAATCTCCTCATGCTTGAGATGGCAATGCCACAGACCTACAGAAGCACCAACTGAAAACTCCCAGTACCCTGTAGGTAACAGCAGCTTGTCACTAGGAGCTTAAACCATGGATGACGGAGCTTAAACCATCCTCACAGCCAGTGAGGATCCCAGCTCCCTTTCTCTGGAGCATGTTGCCCTGACAGTACAAGGGATGGTGCCATGGAGCTGGGGAGCTGAGCAGAATACCCAACAAGTAAAGACCGGACACTTCACACATCTGTGCCACCACTCAGATGATACGGATTCCTATTTGTATTTTTTAAGTAAAACACTTGCTGCAGCAACCAGCTCAATAGGAGGGGATTCCTGATGCAGCAGAATACTGCTTTCTGAAGAGGAACAACAAAAAAAGACTGTAGTTCCAAATCCTGTTGAGAAGAAAATATTGATATGAATTGTCATTGCTCGTAATTTCAATCATTGTTCATCATTACTACCTCTGCTGAAAATAACTATTCTGATTTCAGCATTTTTGCAATTAGGATTTCTTGCTATTTTTCCTCCTAAGTGAAGGACAATGAAAGAATAGGTAATTTAAGCCTTTAACATGTGAATACCTAACAAGTGGTAGTTTCACTAGGGAAATAACTCTAAAATAATCAGGTAGTTTACAATTCTCTTTTTAGCCTTCCTAAGAAGACACATTTGCAAAGCAAATGCTAAGACTTATGCATGCTTAATATGTTCACAAAAATTTCCTTGTCCAAGACAGCTGGATACGCTAAGTACATCTTGATGTTCAATTCATTTGAATGGCATTTCCCCAGTAAAACTCCTACCAGAACAGACAGAATCTGAGTCAAGACACACCTAATAGCATTTATCTTTAAATTACATCAGCATTATTGAAGTTTTCTCACACTCTTCATCTAAAAGGGATTTCAACATAAAATAACTTTTTGTAGAAAAGCAAAGTTTAAGACAATTCCATAAAAAGCAGAACAGGAGGAATAGAGCAAAAGAACTCTCTGGTTAGGAAATGTAGATTTCATGGAACATTTTTCCAGAGTATAACTTCTGTGGGATCACCCTTCGTGGAGAGCTACTACGAACTGCATTAATTTCAGACAAATACTCAAGACACACCATATGTTAAATGTGCTTTTCATGAATACTACACCTACAAACTCTAATAAGAACATCTAGAACAGGGAAAACACATAAAATGTAAGCAAATACAGGGGATAAATAACTCTCTAAACAGATTAACCATGTGATTAAAGCAGTTCTCCTTAAACATGTTCACATCAAAAGAGGCATTAGTCAGAAGAAGATGCCTTCACAAAGTTGTACCAGTTTCACACCCATAATTGTCTACTATAAAATATGTCTGGCCCAGAAACATGGATTATACTCACCAATTATGATGTACTAGGCATAGAAGAGTCTCTTCTTTAATCCAGCTACTCTTTCTTGCCTCATCCTTCTATTGCTAACATTTTTGTGGGCATGTGATAAACTAAGCAATGAATTTATCCACATTAAAGCAGAGCCCACTTCCAAATGAAGCAATTATATTTTTTCAAATACAAACGCCATCCCAGACCCAGTTTACCACAGGGTTGACCCAAATGCAGGATCACCCCTTTCATTACCACTGCCGTCTTCTGCCTGCACAGAAGACTTCAGTCCTCAACACACAAAATCTCCAAGATGAGACTTTTTATGAACACTCCTTCGAGTCAGAAAACAAAAGCACAGTTAAGGGAGTAGACCACAAAGCAGCATTTCTGTCAAGCTGCTCGTCTTATTAGGGATACCAGTAATTCTCTAAGCAAAATAAGGTACCCTGTTTCACTTCCTCCACTACACTGCCACCAGGTCATATTGGTATAAATCATATCCTAAACTTTTCACCTCTCAGGTTAGCATCATGATTGGTTTAGCTTGAAGTTTCAACTAGCATTTAGAGCCACCTGTTAGATATCTGGTAAATCAAATCACCAATATCCAACTTCACAGGGAATTCAAAACAATAAATAAATATAAACTAGTGCAAATTATTGGATGACATACCAAGTCAGTATGGCCACTGGTCAAATGACAAAATTAAACACTGGTCAAAACTGTAAAGAAAAACCCACACTCACAAAACAAAGTATGTTTTTTTCAGTTACAGCACACAGAAGGAGAGACAGCAAAACCACATTTTCATGCCCTGTTTGTTGTGGATTTAATGGATTTCTGGCTTTTTGACATGGAATAATTCTATGGTTTACCAAAATGCAATCTCTGGTCTTGTTAATTTCATATTTAGCTTGCTAGGTCTGTAATCTTGCCACTCTTTTAATCAAAAAGGCTTCAGGTGAACATTTACATGAAAAATACTCATTCAAATCCTAACATTTTACCCACAAAAATGCACAGAGGTTGGATATATTCTGGTTTATGAAAATCTGTTTTGCACAAACTATGATAATTATTCCTTTTTTTAACAGCAGCTTCCCATGACAATTAGAGACTTAGTTGTGCTATTCTGTTTGCATTAGAAATTTGCCAGAAATACAAGAAGGGAAACCTTAAAATTACTGAACTACCTACCAACAGTTTGCAAACCTGCTTGTGTAAATCATTATGTTTTTCACAAAAGCAGCAGAAAATGCTGGGAGGAATAGGATGGAAAATAGGTTTGATGACAAGCAGGGAGCTCAGACTATGCTTCCTTTGTATGAGCTTCAGTGAAGATGAGAGAATAAGTTAGAAAATATTATACTTCAATATAAAATGAAATCAGTTTAAAATTACTGATTTATTTATTGAAATAAGTCCATTTTCACTACTATAACACACCAAGTGTGGGTGAAAGCAAGGGAAAGAGAAGTGAGAAATTATTTATTTTTTATGTCGCCAACAAGGGATACAATTACTTTTACCATCACAAGTCTAACTTCTGCTCCTGAACAGAAAACCAAAGTTGCCTTAAACTAGCTACAGAATAATCCAAGGAGGTGGATAAATAATCAGCACAGTAAAAACTTGCCAACTCCTCAGTTATTAGGACATAAGCAAGTCTGTTCAAGCAGTTAAAGCCACCTGTGTGTACTTCAGTCATACTCTTAAATACCATCCACATGCACCAAACACCACTTTATCTTAACTCTGTACCTGTAAACAAAGTATTCAAAATAAATGACATTTTTCTGCAGTCTAAAGCAATACAGAATTACTCTCAATATCCACCATGGAACATGTTTAGGGCTCATGTGGTATGGTTGTAAATCAGACTTTCTCCAGCTCTACTGACTAACGTAGACTGTACACTGAGAAATTTTATAATTTTGTTAAATTCATAGCTGTTCTGCATCCACAGTTGACTCCCTTCTGAGGAAGGATAACCACAATATGTAGAAGTAAACTGATGCTTGAATACAGAAAGCGACCTGCTTTACCATCTAAATTCCACTGCTCCACCAAAGTGGAAAAGTAGAGCAGTGTTTCAGTGGAGAGAACCAGACATCAAACCTTTCTTTTATATTGTGTTCAAGAGAGTCCTTAGACTAGTACTTCTTTTCAAAAGTTCAACTTGCAATTTATGCTCAAATTACATTTACAGTTTCTCTCATGTAGGGTATTCACATACTGAGGAGTGATGATTCAATCAAAGCTGTGATCCTCACTACTGAATATGAAGCTGGTTTGCCTAATCTTTTGACATCTCTCATTGTCACTACCTTCCTTCCTTCAACCTCTATAACAAATAAACCAAGAAAGAGCCTTGAGGAATTCATTGTCAACTGAGCAGGTAAAAATACAACCGTAGTTAAAAAGAGATTGGGAAACTAGCTATTTGAGAGCTACACCAAGATCCTGCCTCAGACTAATTCTGCATAGTTCCACATAGAACCATGCAGCACAGAAAAGTGTATCCAACTCTCTCTTTTCCCTAACTCTACAATGTAACTGCTTGTACCAGAGAACCAAGATCCCACGGTGCTGCAAACACTCACCTATAGCTATACATGCATTGTAAAGGTTTGGGCACACAGGTGGCATGAATACTACCACAAGGTAAGAAATTTTGTTTTGGTTTTCCCCAAAAAATCCCACCCTGGTAAAAAAGCAGTATTACTCCATTGTCCAAATGGAGGATAGAGGCTGAGAAGATGGACTACCACAGGCAAACTTCCTCAATGCAAACTAAAGCACTGACTGCATTACTACTGAAAGGTACATTACTGCAACCTGTTAATTGCAGCTGGGACGCAAGATAGCAGAATTCACATGGGAAACAAACGGAGGACGAAACCGTCTTTGGAAAGAGCACTCTGCCCCAAGCATACCACCCTATCAGATAAACAGAGTCACTACTAAGTGAATCCCATGTAATAGCATCTCACCTCCCATTTCTTAACACACTGCTCTCCAAACAATCCCCTGTGGTAAGAGCAATGCTTCAGGAAACAATATTACTTCCACTTCCCAGACAGAGATCTGAAGCAGTGAAAGCCACAGGTGAAGTCTCCAGAAGACATGTAATGGGATTTTTAAAAAATGTCTTAACAGACTAGACATGTAATTCTGCAGAAAGTTAGCAAGAGACAAATACTCAAGAGGATTTTCTAGAACACCCAAGCACATGGGGACTTCTACCCTTACTTATAGCTATGTAAATGTAGTTTTGCATCCTAAAAAAACACAGCACATTACCAGAAAAATCCCAAACTACAGTCTTCAGCCCCTAGTCTCCCCACTCAGGAATGACACAGTGATGAAGTCACCAAAAGCGCATACGAGTTCCCATCTTCAGCACTGAAGCTACCCGCTAACCCTGCTGAGTCTTTGGCTTAATAATATCAAGTTCTTTGTCACACACATCACAACTCAGCCCTGCAAAAACCTTGTCCCTGCAACTCCCGCAACTCAGTGCTTCTCCAGCCATGTTCCCCCAACAGCTGAGAATCTCTGCCAGCATTATTCAGACATAAAATACAGCAGCAACACATTAAAAAAAAAGAGTGGAGATCAGACAGACTTCTGTGTAACAGCTTAGTAGTTAAAGAGCTTAGTCAGACCAATTTATACATTACTTATATTCTTTCTTTACTTCTCTTTCCCTGTCTAATGGGTTTCTGTGAAAAGTGGAAATACTCACAATTCTTCCCCTGGAGAAGGAAAGTCTCTTTTCCAGTCCCTGCTTAGAACCAAATGTACATGAAAAAACACCACAGGCTAAGCCATGTAAATAGGTTTCGGGCAGGGACCGTAGCCCAGGACAAGTCATCCAGCTGACTAGAGTCTTTCCAGAGGGGACAGCATAGCATGCACCTCTCATCTTTCAGCTTTACTGGACCATTAAGAATCTCACACAAACCAGAATGTTTTCTGCTGGGTATATCAGGCATTTTCCTGGGAGAGAAGAAACATGGGTCTTGCTAGTAGACAAAAAAACAGCTGAACTAAGATGAATCAAGAGTCCTGACTTCGGCAGCTTGTTTAAGGTAAAATCCATACTGTGCTTATACTTGGATATAAACATTAGGTGCCACTCTTTGAAAAGTGATTCTGAAACTACTAATCCAAGGCAGTGTGTCCTGACAGCACCAACTTTGGTGACTTCAAGCAATGCGAGATTTGAGACACTCCTGCAACTTCAACATTCCCCTATGAAGTACCCTCCCTATGTGCTAGATTTCTTTGGTACCGTGCTGAGTCACTTAACTTACACCACACACATCAAGCATTTGTCTGCCCTCGTTCTGCAGCCCAGTGAGTGGTGCAAAAGCATCCACAGCATTGCTCCCATCTCGCTGCAGAGACCAGTCAAAGTAGCTTATCCAAGGTCTCACAGGAAATCCCTTGACAGCATAGTCCAGAAACTTGCACTAGCTTCCCTCCAAGCCCCAGATCCTGGCAGCTGCATCTCATCCACCTGAGAGCTTTCTGCCTTGCTTTACATTAATACAGAGAGGCATTTCCTGTGTCTACAGCTTTTCAGGCCCTCCAGGTCTGTCACAGGCTTAAAAAAAACCCCTCTTGACCCTTAATGCACTGCATACTTACAGCTGCATTTTTCTTTCAAAATGTGTAAACTAAGATTACCCCAGGATTCTTTCACCTACACAGAGATGCTAAAAATCAAGGCTTCACACGAAATACACACCCAAGTTCCGAGCATAAAAAGAGAGCTAATAGCAACTAAACAAAGGACGAAAGATAATTCCCTACATTCATAAGGCCTTTATGTCCACTTGACTGAAAGAGTAGTTGAAAAAATGTTGTATATGCAAAGAAGCTAGACATTTGTATCAGCAAAGAAAAGTCCCGTGTCTTTCCATGGAAGAAGGTTATTTAGGTGTATAATAGCTGCTAATCTTAGTTTTAAAAGCATCTTGTATACATGCTTGAAAACTCATCCTCAAGCAGAAAACCACAACCTCGGAAAGAAAAAAGCAACCATATGTATGCTCATGGGGGCCCCTCTTCTTGTACAATCTTGTGGTGGTGTTGCTTTTTACACCTCTATATACATGATCAAACCTAAGAACAAGAACAATTTTCATCCTTGGTAGATTGTGGGTTTAGAAAAAATGTCAGAAAGAAACCATGCCCCAGAAATTTCTAGGATGTCACATGCACACAATTATAAGACTTTTTCTTATGCCGCCAACAACTGAAATAGGATGCATTTTTTGGTGTCACTAGTCTGTAGAGATAAACCATAGAACTTTGTGGGGGTAAGAAAACTAACTGCCTTGTAGACAGCAATGGAGAATGTTCTATTTATGTTCTTTACATTCAAGATACATTATTAGCTTTGTTTTCCACCTCTAGAAAAAACTTAAAGCAGAGAGATGCAAAGGAAGCAGGGTATCACTCTTGAATTAATTAAACTAAGAACTTACACACAATTTACTTTTCAATAATAAATACATAAAAAGTTACTCTGACATAATTAGGAAGTACTGATAAAAACTGTAAATAAGCAACATGTTCAAACTGCAACAGCCTTCTGCAATCAGGACAGAAAGTCTACTGGTCAAATTGAGTATAGGAACAGACAATCTATCCTTTGTTAACACACTGAGACAAGCATACAGGGAGTGTTTCATGCCCAAACCTTGTGTTTCGTGAAACCTTATTTATTCACGACTGTGGATGTATGTTTCAAGAAGAGACACCTACTTTGGATCTAGTCACATGCTCTACAAAATTACAGAAATCCAACATTAGTTGGACTCTGTTGGCGTTGTAGCTGACTCTCTTTTACACATCAGCACAGTGCCATCTTCCAAAGAGGGCACTAAGAAACTGGATGGTTCTCATACGGAGTGAATGGTACTGCAGGGAAGTGGAGATGTGAGAAGAAAACCAATTAAACAGCTTCCTCCAAACATTCCTTTTTCTTTGCCTTCTCCCTCAAATGGAAAATTGTAAGTGTTTTGGCCAGGTTTGGCCTTACCTTCTTTTCTTTCCTTTTCCAAATGTTACCACAAAGACCTGACTTCACTATTTCCAACTTCGATCTCCAAATACAATTAACAGAATAGTAGACGAGGACAGGAGTACAGCTCAAGTATCTGTGGTGTGATATCTCCTGGTAACCTCTGGAGCATAAGGACAAAGGTAACTGCAAAGCAGTTAAGGCAGCGCTGGACCTTGTTACACAGTGAACACGGGTTTGGAAGGAGTCCTCTTCCTTCCACAGCAAACACATATTCATTCAATATTCAGTGATTCTCTAGAATCTCTCATCTAATAATGGATGTCAGCTAACTGAATCTTAGATCATGCCCCATTATGTACATATCACCACCATTTCAGTGAGAGACAGAGGCACAGAAATGTTGCGAGACTTCTGCAAAGGGCTGCAGAGCTCACAAACTTACAGTTGGAGAAACCCCAGCCCGTAACTTGTCACATGCCCTAAATTAAAAATGGTCTCTTTCCTGCATCTGAGGCAAGCAAGCCCCTGGATAAGCATCAGCAGGTATCTAGAGCATGAAACAGAACAAACAGCAACACTGACTTTTCTCTGCAGATCCATGGTGCTTCATGAAGGATGAGCACTAAACTTTTGCCTCCTGCAGCCACCATAAAAATCCAGTGGAGACCCACATCCCTCTTAACCCTCTCAAAACCACGACACTGTTTGGCTCAGCTGCTGGACTTAAACACTCACATGGAGTCCATGCTGCCACCAGCTTCTTGGCTGTCAAGTAGCAAGATGGTGGCTAGCCCACTTCAAACCCAAGACAGGATCTCTCAAGGCAGACAGGTGAAAACTCATGGACAAGCACTGTCAGTCCCAACTGTGCTCCCTACCCCAAGCCTTAGCTATGCTGCACTAGTTATTTTGTCTCTCTTGCACTTATTAATAGGAAAGTGTAATTGGAAAACAGCACTGTGTCTTCAAAAAGAAGACGAGAATTATTTCAGATATGAAGCATGGCTGAGAGCTTCTTATTCACCCCTGTGAAAGAGTAGAAAAGGAGAAAAGTGGCTATCCAAGATAAAAACTTTGCTCAAAGATTTCTCTATTTTCCCACTGGTTTTAAAAAGTAACATTTGAATTCCATGATAAACAGTAGAAATTGGTTTCCCAGCACATATAAGTTACTGAGAGATCAACCAGATATCCAAATATTTTAATCTAGAAGCCCCATTGTCTATCTCATTATAAGGAAAAAATGTAAAAATGAAGATCCACCAAGAATGAAGATCTCCTGCCAAGAAGCAAAGAGACTTGAGAAAGAAAAAGTGTGATCAAAATGCTTTCTCTTCCTCAATCTCCAGCTAAAAGCTCACTCAAGTTTGCCTTATGAATAATTTTAAATAATTCTGTCAAGTTAACATGGTAAACGACAGCTTCAGCCATGGAGCAACCGTCAGTAGCATCCTGTAACCCTGACTTTGCCAGCTCTGAGGTCTGTACACATAACAGTGAAAACTTTTTCTTCTTTGAAGAATTAGAATCTCATGCAGCAAATGTCAAACACCTCTGGCTGTGTAAGATTCTGCAGAGAAGCTATTTACCAAAAGTAAGGCCAACTTCGAAGATTGCCACTCAAAACTATGTTCTCTGTTTCCTTCTAACACATGAAGAACTGTCACCACTGTATCTCTGCCACCTTATGACACAAAAACTTAACAAGCAGTTCCAGAAAGATTCTTTATGTATTTTCAGTTTGGTACTATTTTTCCTTAGAAGAGTACACCTCACACATTTTCTGAGAGCAGGAAATTATGACAAAAAACTGCCAGCTGTATCTTATACTCAGCTCCAATGGCTTTATCCTGAATCTTGGTATATTTTACTCCTTACTTGTAAAAAAAAAAAAAATTATGGACGAAAAAAAGAAATCTAAGAAGCGCGAGACATAAACAGTTTGGCAGCTTAAAATTAGAATGTAAGTAAAAGAACTCCAAACTTATTATGTTTATCTCATGATTAATTTTCAGCCAATCTCATGATATTCCAGTGACTAGCATGATTTAACATTTGGAGTTGGCAATACAGCATACCATACAACTACAAAACCATAAAGAGACCAATTCAAGTTTACTATGGGGACTATAACTTTGACTTGCCTGACATCTGCACGTTTAAGTGTCTTAGCCATAACACCACAGTGTTCAATACCAGAGCATTATGTACCTGTCCTGGGCTAAGAAAGATGATTTTTATGTCAAAATCCTATCCATACAGGCAAGAACTCACTATTTAGAGTTCTATTTATTATTTGTGACATATTTCAGTTACATCTAAAAACTATTATATAAACAAAGGAAGTATGGACACCTGCTTTTGACATTATGCCAAAACCATCTCTGCTACACTGAACTACAGAGTTTGTGCCATCACTAAGACAAACAGTTATCAGGGGAAAAAATTCAGAGAAGTACTTGAAGCAGAATCACAGAATAGAGTGGGTTAGAAGAGACCTTAAAGTTCATCTAGTTCCACTCCCCCTGCTATAGGCAGAGACATCTTCCACTAGGTACCACTGGAACTGTAAAACTATTACTTTGAACCAAGACAAAACCTGTAAGAATACAGATAAACAGAAAGACAAATAGGTATTCTTAAAACCAATTCATATTTTTGCGTTTTAAAATAAAGATTAATTTTTAATGTGAACGTTCAGTTTCTGACATAGAATAGAACTTCTTGACTGTAGATAGGTTTGGCTTCCAGATACACTTTTGTCACCTGCTAGGTAACACAAGTATCGGTTTATATAGCCTGCATTTCACATAGTCTTTGTTTTGCTCCCGCTGCACCTTGTGGCTAAACAGGTTTTCTGAAAGTCAGTGACAAGATGTACACAATCTGCAGAGCACAAAGGTAACTTTTTTAACAATTATAACTGCACTCTTCACAAACCCACCCATATTTTTGATAAGCCAAATTTTCCATTACATCCATAAACAGTACACTACAGTTATCCATAAAAGAAAGAAAAAAGTAAGACCAAATTGATAACTCTGAATTCTCCATGTTAAAATTTTGTCACAAGTTTTAATGCACCAAGTCTATGGTATTCAATGTGATTGACTGGTGTAAGCAGCCCCTTCACATTTTGTAACATAAATCAAAATCAGAATCTTAAGGAGCTTACAATGGCAATTACTTCATATGCCTGAATCCTTATGTTTGAAGTTATTTCTTTAACTGAGACAAGCAGCCAAACACTTTTAAACCAGCTTTACAATCAGCTCTGCAGTCTTAATTCCACTTTCCTAATGTCTATTTTGCGCAATGAAAGAGCTCCTCTAGGAAAACTGGTAATGAGATCAGCGAGCCTATAACTAAAACCTGCATCACAATGCACATACACAATAGGGCAGGATCACGTTTACACAAATGCTGTAAAGCCTGGGCATCCCAGCAAAGCAATACTTCACTCTGAAACCTATCTGCTAATTAATGTTTTTTCCCTGTGCTGAATGATCTCAGCACTTCTTTTTCGCCCCTAGAAGGACAGCAAATCTCACTGCACAAAATGGTGCAAAAGCTATATACAAAATGGTGACGCAGCTTCTCTTGCCTGGTGGACAGTAAGTCCTGATTGTTCAGAAGGAGCCTTATGCTTGTGTCCTATTTCCAGCCACACTGGACAACCCAAAGAGCAGTGGTGCCAGGCAGGAGGGGAGCTTCTCACTGCAAAGGTACATATCACCTTTCTCTCTCTCTCTGCCTTCCCTTTCCTCGACCACTGCCCCAAAGGGGCTGGGGGTCCTCACTGGAACACTCTCCCTTATGGCAGGGTCCTTTCATTAAAAAAAAAAACAAGGATTTTTTTATAAGGGAAACTGTTAGGTGACCATAACCACAGGGTCACCATTGGCTTCCACTGTAATTTCAAGTCAGCCCATAAACTAATACAGTCAGTGAGGCAGCATCATAGCAATTAGTATCTTTCAAAGATAGAAAAATGCTTTTATGTTTAAGCACTGTAGAGCACAGCCTTTTGCCAGTAAAAACAGAGCATATTTTGTGCTATTTCCTGTGTCTTAAGCATCTGTCTGAATTTGCCTAAACAAGTGGGAGAAAACAACACTTTCCTTTGCTGATGAACAGCGAAAACTGGATGATATGGAAGCTCTTGTCGTCAGGCGTGCTACTCTGCAGTTGCAAGGGGAAAGGTTATTTCAACAGTAACTCATGAGTAGTATCAACAACAAACTTCCCAGTAATTACCAGGACCTCTCCACAGAACAGCTGCCTAACAGCGGTGAGGAAAAGAAAGCACAGTTGTTACAGAACTTAGCAGCTATTACCAAGTAAAAGGTTTCTGGTTTAACTCCAGAATAATAGATTTTCTAACTTTTCATAAGCTTCTAAGCTTTTCTGCTGGCTTCAGAGGCTAAATAACCTAAAACTGGGACAAACAAGCCTCAGTTGTCAAACTGATTTGACAGCCTATTTTTTACATTTTATGACTTTAATCAAAACGCCACTTGTTTTTCTCTTCCTCCTTAACAGTACTGTGTGAGCTGCAGTCTTCAAAATTCCACTTCTAATCTCTCTCGTTTTGAAGTTTTTCCGTTTAGTTCTGACTACCCACTGCCTGTATCTCTATTAAATCTTTCCTACTGTTTACAACAGAGAACAAATTCAGTTAGTATAATTTTAGTTGGTTTTCCAGCTATTTTTCAAATGCAAGACAATGTACACTCAGCTGCTGAATGTGTCAAAAAGAAAGTCCACACATGCATTCATGACAAGCCCAGGTTTTCGCCAAAAAATAAAGAGGAAAAAGAAGAGTGTATTTTTCTGTTGCACAGATAGAGCATATAAAAAACATTTTTCTGTAATGTATGTGTTTTATCATCATGAACATGAAAAACAGTCAAAATTCTGCCCTAAATTAAACAAATTGATTTCCATCTTTAGTCCCGTAGGAAAATAATTTACTAAGTCTTAAGAAGCAAGCAGAGTAAAGGCTGGGATGTCATAGAGCCCATATATTAACTCAGTCAGCAATAAATCTCCCCTTACTCTCCATACTACTTTCTTAAATAGCTCACTATAAAGCCCTAACCTAATTAAAAACAGCTTTCTCAGCAACAGTGGCCTTGATTTCACTTATTTACACATTAACTGCAGCCTCCGTTTGGCCAATCCAGTCTATTCCCTGTACCACACAGGGCCTTTTATCTGCCCTGGACAGCATTTTCTCCAGCAGATGAAGTAGATGCCGATTGATTTGCTGTCGAGCATGGTAAATTAATAGCAACAAATTGCTGAGGGCCCCATCTCACTGCTCCACCATGCTTCGGCAGTTTTGCTTTATTTGCTCCATGATGGGCAGCAGTCAGGCCTCTTCAAGTCAATTTCTTCTTAACAACCTGCAATACTTTTCAATGGTGAAAATAGAGCTATTCCTTGTAAGACAGAAATCAATATCCTATTGCCCTTAGAAAATGCTAAACAAGCAGTATTGGCAATCCACTTGGTACTAGAGGGTATCAGATATAATGCAAATCCATACTGCTTCCCTCCTCGTAGTTATTACAGCTTGCTAAAAGGTTCCTAATGCCATTTATCATCATTTACCATCGACTACTGCAGCTATGATTATGATATCCTATCAGCTAGCAGAACCCTTTCATTTCTATCCAATTAATATTTTAGCAGGACTCAAATGGTTGCTACCCAAGTCTTGTAATAAAATTTACATGGATTGGACTGATTTTTTTTCCTGTGATCTTAAAAAGCCATTTCATTTATTTTTTAATACCCAACTTCTTAAAAGACCTAAATTTCCCTTCCAAAAATGCTGAAATTTAACATTCTAGCACATGAATTACTTCAAAGATGACGATCTAGGCAAAAAGTGCAACAAAGAATTTATGTATTGACACCTCCAAAGAAACATAAAATAAAAAATTAATGCATATCTTATTTATACTTTCCATCAGTCCCATTCACAAATACCTCTTGTCTATAGCCAAATACAGATGCTTATTTTAAGCAATAATTGCAATTCTCAATTAAACCTTCAGCAAGGCTGTTTGATTACAGCAATTTAAATAAACTGTTTACCATAACATTACAACAGTCTAATTTCAGAAATTAAACCAAATGACCACCTCCAAGTACCAACAGTATGTTACAAACACAGACCACTGAATTAACTATTCATTCATAAACTATCAACTAAGCCTCTTAAAAATGTTTTACAAAGCAACTTAGTAACAAATGGGCATCTTTAGACCACACTCAAGCATTCTACTAATACTAAAATTTAAAATTGTAGGGACATATCTGCTTATACTGCAACCCAAAATTCCTAATCCAGTCTCTTTTTTTTCCAGAATGTGTCGATTTTGAAGCTATATTGATCCTAATACAGAATATCAAAAATCAGCTTAGTATATTAGGCTATAACATCACATGTGACAACACACCCTACATTTGTCTTTTAAAAAAATACAAATGCCTAATTCTACCAGTCTAATGCTATTTACTCAGTTACCAAAATTTAAATTAATTATGTTCTCAAACATAATTGTTAAAAATTGGCAACATTATGCAGGCTTAATTAAGATTAAATCCAATTTACTAAATGTACTTTAATTGGTACTAATTACATTAGCTTTCCTTTCAGAATGACAAATTCCCCATAGGTTTCACTTTAATAGTCTTCTATCAAAATCAACACAGGATGACTGATGATGAGCATCACACAAGGGGTGGGAAAAGAGATGCTGCTCCCCCCTCTCTGCCCCCAGCCACACAGGCACACTCACTACCGCTGCTTTCTGCACGTTTATCCTTTTATCAATTTGCTAAGTCACAGAGTCATGACTCTATCACACATCATTTTCTGTTCCAGTGAAAAATTTCTCTAAAAATAAATACTCTGTGGCTGGAAGCAGCCAAGAAGAACAGAAGCTTTAACAGAAAAATACACAAAGGTTTCAAATATCAGGGCCACCAATTACTAGGGTACTTCCAAGGACTCCAGGGAGTCCTGCTCTTGAACCCTTTGAGACGCAAATCTAATAAGTGAATAAGCCTAACCTGATCTTGAGAACTAGGCCCAATTACGCCGAAGGGCAACTTCACCGCATTATTGCCTGCTTTCCATTACAAGGGCATCCATTGAGTACATCTGGAAAAGAACCTGAGAGGAACCAAGGCTGTCTGCCCAGAAAAACAAATAAAGACAGATATGCCTCTGTGCTAAAGTGAAAAAAAGAAAGAAAATATAATAAGTAGGTGGTTTGCAGGGCTGTCTGTATTTCATAATGTGATAAACTGCCCTCAGGATTTTTTATATGATTGAATTTAGAAAGCTGGGGGGGCAAGGGAGAAGGAAAATAAAAAAGGGTGAATCGCTCAATTTCAGCCGAGTGAAATTCAAAGATGCGAATTTAAGGTGGTAGACTAAAAAAGCTTTGCACACATCGAATGAAGCAATCAATGCCATCTATACAAATGCCAAACTGGACCATAATACTGTGATCATAATAGAAAATAGTAATATTTTGCATTTGCTGAGGCAAGAGGAGAAAGGAAAAATACAACACCGTGTCAATAGAAAGGGAGATATGAAAGACAGGAAATTGATATGAAATTTAAGAAAGAGAGTGAACAAGTTTCTTAACCACAAGTAATTTGATTCGTCTGACAAAATATTTCAGTGTTTTGCATGAGAGTACAATACTTAAAACTTGAATAGAATGAATGGTGATGGAAAAAGGTGTTCAATTAAAACCCAGTCCTTTGTAATCCCCACACTTAGTTGTTGCTAAGTATTTAATTTCTGCAGACTTATCACTGACGACTCCATCACCATAAAGGTATACAATTTATGAAGTAAAGCCTTTGAAATTAAAAGCTAAAAGTCTGTGGGGTTTTTTCTCCTTCCTTAATACAATTTCATTACACATTGCACTTGCAAGCTGATTTTGTTGCAAAGAATTTTGTGCAGTCAGTGTAACTCTAAAGTACTGCTGTAAAAATGGGGTATCTAGAAATATAAACAAAGCAATGCTTGCTTTCAAACGCCTGTAAGAATTTGCTACGTAGGTGGCCTGTAATGACTTTGGTCTTTGTGAATTGTTTCCATATCTAACGTTTTACTGATTGAGGGTTTGTTTGGTTTTATGTTTTACTCTAATGGGACCTGAAACAATCTAGATATTCATTTGAGAACAGACCCAACACCTCTCAGAGTCAGTGACCAATCTTTCCACCAGCACGCATGACAAGGATCAGGTCCAGAGAGTCAGCATGTGCATACAATCTGATCTGCTGCAATCACTGCCTTTTCCTGTCAGCCATTTGTTAAATGCATTTGTTGAGCCTTACGCTACCTGTGAGAAGGACCCACAGAATTCAAAAGATCTACATATGTCTGTAAAATAACTTGTATGCACAAGGTTTGGTAAGTCAGGAGCTGTAGATGCACAACGCTTTGAGGCAGGAAATCCTAGTGTCTTTGTATGCATGCCATCTAGCAAAAACGGCTCTAATCAGTTCTGTGGCATTGACATGCTAATGGAATACAAAATACAATAAATAACATGAAAAAACTTTTGAGTTCTATGTCTGCTGTCAACAAGATAAAGAAATCCTATTTCCAAACCCAGAGAAGTTCCAAATCCCTAACTTTGAACAGAAGCACATACAAACCAATTTTCAGGTGATCTTTCTTCTCCCATCCAATCATTTCTTTATTTCTGCTGTTTACACTCCCCAGCAATGCTGGCGAATTGCTCAACCATTTGCTAAAATGAGTTGTCAGTATTAAACTCCACTTCATAAAAAATTACCTCACTGGAAAAGAGGTCAGATGTTCAATTCATTCTCCTCTAGAGAAGGTTAAAAAACACACATTATCAAATAAGAAATTCAAATATACACTAGCATGCTCTAGCTGACTAATCTCTTGCTAATCTTGGCCTAACTGCTAGAGTTCAAGGCACAGAACGGATAGCAGCTCTCCAGTATCTAAAGGGGGCCTACAAGAGAGCTGTAAAGGGCCTCTGACAAGAGCAAGTAGTGATACAACAAAGGGAAATGGCCTTAAACTGAAAGCATGGCAGGTTTAGTTTAGATATTATGATAAATTCTTCACTGTGAAGATGGTGAGGAACAGGGAGGCTGAGGATGCCTCATCCCTCACAATATTCAAGGCCAGGCTGATAGGGCTTTGAGTAACCTGATCTAGTGGAAGGTTCTCTGCCCATGGCAGAGTGGGGTGGAACCAGATGATATTTAAGGTCCCCTCCAACCCAAACCATTTTATGATTCTATGCTTACACCCTGACAGAAAGCTCATTTACTCCTTTGTGTTTGAGATGCTAACACATTGGTTCTGGACAGAAGTCCAAGAAAGCAGCCTGAGGGAAACATCAACATGGCTGTAACATCAACTGCATTTGTGGCTCCAGCTGAAATCAGCCCCGGTTAACCAAAAAACCCGTTTTTTTCCACACACACTCCTCTTCCTAATACATGATCATGATGCAGCTATCATCCCAAAAAGTAAACTCCAAAGGTTTGAGATGAGACAGAAAGGAAGATACAACCCACAAACCCATCTATATTCACAGACACCCTCCCTGTGAAGTATAGGAATGCCTGCATGTACAAAAATCACATGTGGAAAGTCAAGCAAATAATGCACAATTGGCAGACAAGACCATAACCTACAAAGAGTCTGCATGCCAAACATGAGACAGAAAATTCAGGGTCAGGTGAAGAAAAAAAAATTCTGATGCACTCAAGCATGCAATTAAGGCAAGTCGCACAGAATACACATCTGTTTTAAGATTGATGAGAGAAATTATACAGACCATTCTTACAACAAAACTAATCATCCACCTACCTGTTTATGCATCTCTATATTCAGCCCATAGGACATCTCGTAATACTAAGAAAAAAGAAAATTACTCTATTAGACCTTGCAATTGTGAAAACTATTTTGGAATTCACTTTGACTTAAACATCATCAGTACGAAGACATACAGACCTACACACATTTATTTGCCTTGAAGAGTTCCTGGAATTGCAAAGAGCGCATTTCAGAACAAACTTGGTTTTTTTTGTTTTATCTACATTGTTTCATGTCACATTTACAAAAAACAGCTGTAAAACAAGGCAAAAACAGACAACAAAAAAATAATCACAACCAAAGTCAAGGATTAGAAGCAGAAAATTATCAAGATTCTATTCACTAGCACATAAAACATGCCAAAAAAAACACCCAAAGTGCTTCAAGCACATAAACATATAAATCAGCAACATCTAACAGAACAATTATTCAATATTTTAAATTTAAAAAAAGAATGCAAAAAAATCCTGTAATTAAATTGCAGGTATTAAAAAAACAGGGAAAGAGCAGGGAAATTCAGGGCCAGGGCAGACACACCAATCTAAGTGCATCCTGCTGTGCCCGAGTACTGCAGGGAACTCTGCTCAGTGTGTAATGTTAATACCAAACAATCTCCAAGACTTAGGCATATCAGGCATTAAAATGACAACTGTGAGCCTTACAATTTGCTTGTGCTCTCCCTTAAGATTTTTTCAAGGTTATTTACTCTTTTTGTATACAAGGGTATTACTTGTCATGTGCATATGGAAAACGGCTAATCCTTCAGAGATGTACAAGAGAAGAGATAGCAAGAGTTCCTCTAGAGTTATCATGATCTATCACAAAATTACCTACTTAGAGATGTCTTTCTTGTGCATGTTATTTAACCAGGCAGACCACAACAACTGAGGAAATCCTTTTCACAGCTGAGATCCCTGACACGCTCAATTTAATGAAACAATGATTCAGCTGCCGAAGAGCAACAGTTCTTCTAGGAAGCAGGCTTTGGATTTGCATGTGCTTATGTACAGTTTTGTCTTACTCCCATCACAGAAAAAAATACTATCCAGAACCATCTTACAGAGATATGACCATTGGGACAAGTCAGCAAAAGTAAAAACATCATCCCAGGTACACTACGGAAGTTGCACACAGCTTGAAAGGGCTGACAAGTGATTTGCTGGCATTTGGGAAAAAATCCTCAATTGCTTACAAGGTTAAAAAGCCAGTTTCACACAGATATTGACTGCTGCAAAGAAGTTAAAAGACCCCAGAAACTACTGATTTATAATGGAAGCACCGATGCAACCTCAACAAGAGCAGCGCTACTACAATCTTCCTGTTCGCCTCCAGCAATCTGAATGTATGTCAGTCTCAGTACACCAGGCTAATAGACATTTTGAATTTGTTATGCAGCTTGCTTACCATGACATAATGTCGCTGCATCTCTGTCTTCTCACTGGCCAGTTTTTCACATTCTAGCTTTAAACTGTTAAAGAGACAAAAAGGAAAAAGCATGGGCACTTCATAACACTAAAGTGACATTCTCCTGAGCACTGGCTGCTCCCCTTTTCAAACATATCTCCACTACCCAAATATAAATGTGTATTCCAGCTCTTGCTTGGGAGTTTAGGATGGGGGTTTGCACTTTTCCATTTTCAAAGGATACTATTCAACGTCCTCATCTCCTAAAAGAACTGCATACATACATGTGGTATACACAGAAAATCATTTTTCTGACAAAAAAACTGAACACAGACACTCGTTCACAGAAGAAGCACGCAGAGGTTCACACATTTAACACTTAAGCTTGAGAAGCTACCAAGAAAAATGTAATTTGGGTTTCAGAGTTTTTATTTAGGTGTTTTAGAAACACCTTTTTCTTTTACTAGACCCCCAGAAGAATCAAATGCATATTACTGCTTCAAGAAGAAGAACTTGTGGATTTGAATTTTTGCTCTTTGCTATTACTGATGATAGAAATGCAAGTAAAATACTGCATGTAATTTAATGAATACCGTGGTAAATACTATCAGCTCCAGTGTTTATTTTGTTTTCAGAAGCCCACTAAACAATCCTGCCAGAAGTCACTTGTCACTTTGAGGACACAGCGCTGTTCCACCGAAGGATAATAAAACAGCTCGCCGCCTCACTTCCAGGTTATCAGCACTTGACATGTCAATGAAAGGCGCGAGGGGGCCGAGCCAAGACAAGATGCCTGTCCTGAGCGGCATTTCGAAGAAAAGCAGAGGACGAGCCCAACCAGACACATATTTTTCTATCAACACCCGCCCTCCCCCACTCCGCACGCAAAAGTAAACAAAAAGACCAAGAGAAACAAAATAAAATAAAATAAAAAAAAAAAAACATGAACAACCAAAAACGGAACGCGGGGAGAACAAGAAAATCCGCTCCCACCGCTCGGCTCGGGGCCCACGGGAGCTCCTCGTCCCTAGGGTCGGGAGCGGAGCGGGATGTGGAGGAGCCGGCGAGGAGCGCCTGGCTGGGGTGCGTCCGCCCCGCTCCCGGGTTCCGACAGGGGTCCCGCGTCCCCGCCTCTCCGGGCGCGGTACTGAAAACGGCGAGAGGAAAGACCGCGCGGGGCTCGGGCAAAGTAGGCAGTTTTACCTGTGGTACTGAGCCTGCAAAAACTGAAACTCCTCCTTAATCCGATCGCAGGATTCTGAAATGGTGAATTTAAAGGGCTGAGCTGGCTGGTGAGGAGCCTGCAAGCAAGGAACAGCAGGTCTTTTAATCGCCCGCTCTCATCCGGTCACCACCTCCCGCCCGCAGCCGTCCACCGCCGCGGCCCTCGCACCCGGGCTCCGCCGAGGCGCAGCCCCCCAGGTCCCCGCTCGTCCGCAGGCGATGCCCCAAGCGCCGCGAGATGCTGCCCCGACGTGTCCGCCGGCGGTGCGGAACCGCCGCTGGAAGAGGTGTCGCCCGCTCGGACCCTCCGCACCGGTCGCAGCCGCGGGGCGCGGGGCTGACGCCGGGACCGCGGCGCACCGGGCGAGGGCAACTCAAACAAGCCACCCCCGCCCCGGGGAGGCGGCGGCGGCGCGGCGGACAACAATAAGAAAATGGCTACAACTCCGCGGTGCCCGCGCCTGAGCGCTGCCCGCGGGGCCGCCGCCGCCACTCACCGGGTGCCGGGTCTGCGGGTACATCTTGCTCAGGTCGCGGATCATCCACGCCGCTTCGGGGGGCGCTGGCGGCCGGAGCGGCGGGGATCAGGGCTGCAGGCGCGGCGGCGGAGACGGCTGGCAGAGGCGCCCCGGCCCCGCCGCCCTGGGGCTGGC
>VXAX01006303.1:881737-894086 GCA_013399835.1 Leptocoma aspasia | reverse complement strand
GCCCATGAAGGGCGGCGGCGGCGACCAATAAGCGGCGGGCTGCCATTAATCGCCGCTCGGCACTAACGCCTATCACTTCACTGCTGACAAATGGGCGCGCGGGCCCGGGCAGAGGGGCGGCCCCGGACTCTCCCCCACGTGGGGTCCTGACGTGCCGCGGGCCCACAACCAATCAGGAGGCTCCCCGCCGCCTCCCCGCCCCCGCTCGCCCGCCGCCCGAGGCGGGGCCCACAGATCGCCGGCGTTCCGCGGCGCCGGCGTTCGAACAGGGGAAACATTTGTTCAGCCGTCAATCAAAGTAACGTGGGGCCGGTGTCGGCTGTCGCCGCCGCCGCCGCCGCCGCTGCTCCCGCTGCCTCCTCCTTCTCCGCGCGGGGCGGGGGCGCGGCGGGAGCGGGGGGCGGCAGGGGGCTCCGCCTCGCGCCCCGCCCGCGGCACGGCCGGGGACGGGCGCTAATGAGGGGCAACGTCGCCTTAAAAAGGCGGGTGAGGCGTCAGGCGGGGGAATTGCCCCGGCGCTGCCCGCCGCGAGGGCGGGGCGCTCCCGCCTGCCCTCGACTGGCCGGGCCGGGCCGGGCCGGGCCGGGCCGGGCCGGGCGCCTTTACCTGCGCCCGTGCTCACGCGTGTGCACCCGGGAGGGGCTGAGGCGATACCGGCGGGGCAGCGCCGGCCGCCCGACGGCTCCCCCAGTTCCCGCTGCCCTGCTGCAGTTGCTGAATGCGTGATTTAAGTTTTGTTGCCTTTTTTTTTTTTTTTGGTGGGTTTTTTGGTTTGTTTGTTTGTTTTTTTTTCTTTTTTTCCGGCTTTTCTGAAGGAGCTCCGCCTTGACTCGAAGAAGCGGTGACACGGCCAGGGTGTTCTCCACCCGCAAAAGGAACGCTTCAAGACCTGGTCGTTAAATGCTCCATTGTAAAGCCACGGTTGTGTTCGACGGGGCGTTTTGTCCCGGCTGCACAGGGCGGCTGTGCCCTCTGCGTACTGCACGTTTTGGAACGTGCAGTAAACACACCTGGAAGCGACCTGTGGGGGGGAAAGGACAGGAACTACGGCTTCGTCTCGCTGCAGCAGCCGCTGCTGCTGCTGGGTTTTGCAGGCTGGGGAGCAGGCGTCAGGTGCCTTCCCAGGCCCGAGTGTCGCTTTCTCCAGGGCTGTCGCTGAGGAGCTGGAACGTGAACACCTGATCCCAGACACACATTCCCCCGGAAAAAAAAACCAAAAACGATTTTGCACGTAGTAGTGCTGTGTCCTAAAAAGACCCCAGAACAATTTTTCTGCAGAGCCCCGCTCTAGACAATGCCGTGTAGTGACGCATACATGAGGGATAGGCTTATATATTGGGGTTTTTTCTCTTCTCTGTGCCTGTCATGCTTAGATTTGCCTTCAAGCAGTTTGTATTCCTGATGAGTTGCAGTTTAAACCTGCATGCAAAATAGATGTGGTTTAGTCATGTCATTTTTGATGCCTGTGTACCAAATCTATAGTCTCAAAACATACACTCAGCAATTAATACCCTAACAATGGTAGCTAAATTATGTATGCTTGCAGGTTTGGTTGTAAATTTTCTTTACTCCCTACAGATCTCTGGCTAGGGCCTGCAACTAGTGAACACCTTGAGGCCTTGATAGGACATGCCACCAAAGTTTAACCATTGGTTTTGCCTTGCAAAGTGACCTTCAAGGACTGATCCAGTGGAACAGTCATGGTAAGTCGTGGTGGTGGTGATGATGAAGGTGGTAATGACATCCATCTTCTGCTGCTGCCTAGGGCTCAGCTGCAAGAGGCACACAGTAGAAATTCCACCTTTTTCTGGAGTTTGTAACCAAAATCTGCTCCTCCATGGTGAGTGCTATGATCACTACCATCTGGAGCAGTTTGTCACAAAAGATTCTTAATCCTTTTGAAGAAAGATTTTGCCTAAAATGGCAAGTGCAAAATGGGCCAAAATTTGTCCATCCTTGTCACCTTCTGTTTTTATACCACCAAAAATATCTATGTGTTACGTATTGCAGTACTCAGCCTCCAGCCTACCCCATTTGTAGTTTCTGCTGTAATTTTCATATTTACCAAGGTCGTAATCAGATTTCCATGGGGATTTAGACCTCTAAATATTGTTTAAAGATTTCGTGATAAAACACCTGCCTAATTATGAAAATGCTGCTTTTCACGTGTCTAAATCTTCCAGCACCAAAAGTGCTTTTAAAAAATCAATCATGAGCACCACTCACTAGACAGAGGAGCACTTCCAACTTCTCCAAAATAGGGGACAATCACCATATGCCTGGACCAAGTCTTGACATTCAGAAGTATGGCTGCCAAATCTGGGAATTCTTAAGTGGCTGTCACCAAGACTGAAAGCTGTGCAGGCACAGAACAGAACAATTCACTCTGCAGAGTTGCAAGCATCTTTGGAAACCTGATGGATGTTCACAGTGGATATCACTATCAAATCCACAAAGTGGAGAAGGGTAAGTCCAGTTAAAAAATAAACAGTATAGCTGAGGAAACTGAATTCTGAAAGTAACAGCAGCATTCCTTGTTCCCTGTTGCCCTGCACGAGTTTGGCATTAGGTACAGAGCCCCAAACATAAAGGCAAAAGCGTACGGCTTTTTGATCAAAGCAATCTCTGGTCTTCTTGCGTCGGTCAGTTTACCAGCAGTGTTCATTGAAGCTTCACCAGTGTTTGGTCTTGCTTGCCTATTGGTCTTAAGTGAATTTGTGTAGCTAAAAGTAAGGCAGAGCTTGGTTTGCAAAGCTTTAGCAAGACGTATATATCCCTATACTTAACTCTTTATGTAACTAATCACAGTCTATTTTTGTACAGTTTTGCAGCATTCTGTCAAGATCCATGAGATTCAGAAGTTTAAGAGGAAGTGTGCTATAACTTGCCACTTTTAAATTATGTGAATTAAGATCAGAATGTCATTGTCATTCTCTTTCACTATCTGTTGTCACTTCTGACACAGCTTTGATGGATCTTTAAATATGGGCTGTTTTGTATTTAAAGTTCCTTGTTTTTTCCTTCTATTATAAAAAATCTTTTGTGCTTGGTTATATAACCTGTACTGTTACCTCGGAAGTGGAGAAGCTAGATTTTAAATGTTTTACACATATTGCTGAAGATTTCTCCTAAGTGAATAGACTGCAGTTTTGTATGCACAGTAAGTGTGCTGAGTTTTGACTGGTGTAGAAAAACCCTTACAAAATATCTCAGAGGAACCAGAGGTTGCAAGATATCACATCCATTCTTTTGTCAAGAAAGGCAACTGGTTATTTCAGTCCTAATAGTTCAGAATTAGCTTGCTTTTGTTTACATTCAAAATTTAGAGTCTGAAGTGAACAGAACAATGTGTGCTTATATATGTACTTTATTGAATAAAGAAAAAAAAACCTTTATTGAATAAAAAAACCCCTCTTTTCCACCTAAAATTTTCTAACCCACTTTTTTTTTCTTTTTTTCTTTTTTTTTTTTACAGCCATATCATAACCTTAGTACAGATTTTATCAGCACTAAAGGACCTTTAAGAAAGGGTCCAATCTTGAGGCTGTTTTATATGTAACCCCACATATTCCCTGTCTGGAATGACTGTAGCTGAAGATCAAGACCGTTGTGCCTAGCACTGCAACTTACTACAGTTTATTTTGGGACCAAGTTACAAGGTCACCATACTTTGTCAGCTGTATACTCACAGACATGCACACACACACACACACACACAGAGGCACAGACACTCACAAAAATAAAGTGTTAAACTGATAATCAGTTCAGAATGCCCCAGAGTAAATCTTATATCTCTATACATATTTAACTTCACTGTGTAACAAGTGCTCTACTTAGCTTTCAGAAAGATAAACTCAGTGAGGTTGTTAGTTGAATTGAAACTAAGTTTTCTGTGCTTAAAAATTTTAATTATTATATTAAGTCACGTTCTACTAGTAGAAGAATGTAACAGCATGACACACAGCTTATGATCTGGTGTTTTACAAGTGCTATTGAGTGACCCTGTCTCAGCAAGTTTTTATAACACTCCCTACCTACAATTAGTCATTAGTGACCTTAGGGATATGTTGTTGCTGGTACGCACATTAAGAGAATTTATGATACTATGTATAATGCAATGATTTATATGCCAATTTATATGTAGCTCCCTTGCAAAACAAGAATTTTGCATGTTCCAAACTATTTTTCATTGAAGTCTTTACTTTTTTCTTTTACAGTGCCAAAGTCACACTTTATTTAGTTCTTTTATAGGCATTGGTGTTTTGGGTTATGACCTTACTTTACTTCTGCTTGATTCACTACATGCAGAATTCTTGCAATGACACAGTTCTGCTTACAAGAACTGTACTTGAGATGTGGCAGGAAAAGCTGTGTTAAAGTACACTGGCGTTCTTTTCTGCAGGAAGAATAATGGTTTCGTTATCCTGTACTAGAAGCTGGATTTTCAAATTTACGTGGTTTGAAATAGCAAATAGCTCAGGGAGATATTTGCAATTAAAGTAATTTTTCCTAGTCAGTGCTTCTTTCTGCATTAAAATCTGTGTACTAGCAGGAACAACTATTTTTATCCATGGCCAAACCACAACAAACTCTTTGGGAGGAAAACTCTAACTCTCTAAGAGAGGTCTCATAAAGTCCTATGCCATCATTAAGTTGTGTTGAAACCTTTTTATAATGTTTGACATGTGACTACCTAGTCAAGCAACTTCAGTCCTAAGGCCTATCTGCAACATCTGCTAAATGCATATAGCTATAAGGCTTCTTATTCCGCATTTTGTAGTAGCACTCTTAGTTGCAATAAACGTGAAATGAATGCAATAAGGCTTGAACTGACAAAACTGGACCTAAACAAAGCATTATGTTACATTTATAGTCAGATTGCGTCTATATCACAAGTTATACCCCTGATAAGATTACAGTGTTTCTTACTGCATTTATTCATAGGAAGAACCTTAGTAACTTAAAATCCACCACTTGATTTGCAGCATCAGATGCAAAATTTTGTTGGCTTACAGAAAACTAATCAGATGTTTTTGTAAGAAAATTACAGGCTGGTCTAAGTGCTATAACCCAGAGTTGTAACAAGGAAGAAGTCAACCACTCACGCAATACAGCCTCCCTTGCATTGACCCCCAGTATATGAACAAGGATTTCCTTATCAGAAGTGATAACTGTAGTAGAACACATGGCTTATCATTCTACCTTGCCTTTCAATCTCTCTAACTAGGTTTCAGTGCTTACTGCAATGTTAGGAGTTTGCTAACCATATAAGAAGATGAGGTGAATGGACTTAGCATTCCTTCTTGCTACTCAAGATGCGGTCTGTGGCCTTGAAGGTAAAGAAAGTTCTCCCAGCCATTACAATACCATTAACAAATGTCACTATTTAGTCTCTGGCACATATTAATTACTAAATAAATCCAATTCTTTAACTCTTTAACTCACGCTTTCCTAGGTGCAATAAATACTATTCCACATTTTTCAAAACGTTAGCTTTTCAAAAGTAAATACTAAGTTGAAAAGGAGATTTTTGTCAGATAATTTTGATGAAAGAGAAACCACCACTCTGGAACTTAACATTTTCAAATTATGTATATTTTTACATGCAAGAGAACTATACAAACCAATTTAATTCTACAAGTTTAAAATGCTTTAATTAGGATGAGGAAAGAGTACTTCATACTAAAGGGTAAGAGGCCAAAAGAAAAATAATTCTAAATCGATATAGCTTAAGTCATATTAAGTCTTTAGCTTAATGTTCTTTATAGTGGCTCTATTAACATTAACTTTGGCAAAACTAAGTAAACTGAGCAGCACAAAAATATTATCTAATACAGAACCTCAAAAAAAATTTAACTTATTTTCAGAGTGTAAATAAGATTTTGTACTTCTCCTTTTCTCATCCTATACTGCAAATTTCCTAGCTGCTCTGAAAAGGTGAAGACACCATTTCTCTTTTAATTTTTAATTATATATTGAAATTGAATTGCATGCTGTCGTTGTACTGCAGACTCTGCCAGCACAGGAATCAGGAGTTTAGATCTATGTATTGTGAGGGAGCTATATTTCCTTCAGACCTTCCTTAGGAGCATCCTTCAGAAGTAAGATGTACACACCTCTTATAGTAGCTGTGGAATTACTATTTGATAAAGATAAATGTGTTTAGCAGAGACTGAATTCAGCAAATAGCTGCTGTAAATATATTTTTTCCTCTAAACCCATGGAAAACTCTAATTCTATGCAGTGTGTTTTTATCTGATGAACAACCAGGATTATTTTTCTAAACACACTTTTGCTTCCTAAGAAATGTAAAGAAGAATTCCTCTCCAGTTGTTATTCAGAATGGAAATAGTGGAGATGATGTGCTTCAAGTAAGTTCAGTAGTTGAAATGTGAGTTTCCTGTCCTACAGTGCAGGTAGTTTTGAATTTTTAGTGTATTTCAGCATTGAAACTTTTGAACAATATGTGGATTTTGAGAATCACTGAATGCATTCTGCTTCTCTTTCTGTGTTTAATGGATTAATCCCCTGCATGGACACGGTCATATTAATGACCTGGACATGGACATATCTATGGAGTCATTTCTTCAGAAAATGGTCAACATTAGGCTTTTGTGGCTTATATGCATATTTTGCAGTGATGCAGAGAAATATTGCCAGACATCAGATTATGTCAAAGCCACATATGAGGTTACCTTTCTGTTATTCCTGTTCATGCAGGTTTGGAGAGCTGAGAGTTCATGCTCTCCTATGTTACAGCCTTGTCTTTCTGGACCTTGGCACAGTTTTGTTTACTGCCCCCAATACAAAAGAGAAGCCCAGTGGGGACTCCAGAGTATCTTCTGTGGTATGGAGAGCTGTTGTCACTCTCCTGGAGTAGACTGGGTTCTGTACTTGGGAGACTCTGTTCTGTCTTCCAGGCATGCTTTATAGTTGGGCTTACAGCCTGGTCTCCATGAAAATTGAACACAAACAGTCCAGTTCTCTTCACTGGGTATTGACAAATGGATATTCCTAAACCATGACTAAAGAAAGTAATGAGGAAATGGTTGTTATTTGAAGGACTCCTTCTATTTGTATAACTGGGTATGCTTGTAGTGATTGTCACTCCAGGTACTCCAGGTATCAGCCAGCCCTTTAACCCACACCTGTCTGAAAGGTAAACAATGACATTTTGTTCCTGCTAACAAATCCTTTCAATATGGCAGTCTCATGAACCTCTGTGAAGTTTATTTAAGGGAACAGTGAATGGATATTTACTCCCTACTTGCTTGTAGCTCAAGTGACTCATCAGGTTATATAGCACTGCTTTGGATGAACACTGGTATAAAAGAGAGAAATTATACAACCCACAGGGTCAAACTGATTTGGGCTAAATTTGAGGGGCAATTAAATTGCCTATTTTCAGAATAACTTGCAAGATGTATTGGGTTGAACTTGATGTGAGCTGGCTGAAAACAAAACAGGGAGTCATTTACTAAACAAACTTTTTTAAATGATGTTTGTCCCCTTAAATTTTAAAACAGCACCTGACATAACAGAATCCCTATCAGAAAAAGGAGGGATAAAGTTGAAGATAGCAAATTAATAGTATCCCATTTAAGAACAGTCAATCACTTTGTGCAATCAAAACCATGCTAACATGTGGCCTATTCAAATAAAAATTACTAGACTAGAGCCAAATGCTAAAAAGTAATTGATAGTAGATTTTTTCAGAACCCACTCATCCCTCAAATGTGTCATTCTTCCATAATACTTTATTGGCTCTTTTTGCGTTAAAATTAAGAAAATTGGCAGAAAGTAAACACTCTTACTTTCCAGCTGATCCTCAGAGTTCAGAAGAGTTGGGTGCAAACTGGGCTTAATTTCTCATTAGAACTAACTTGGCACTCTTAAGTCTGGTCACATTCAATAGGAAGTTCCATGACCACAGATTCACAAATAATGTGGTTTACCAATTCAATGCTATAGGTCAGGTCATGTTCAATAAGAACTTGTGCAGTCACAGATTCATGAATAGTGAAATGAACCAATCTGGCACTACAGTTCTGGTCACATTATTCAAGAACCTTGGGAACAAAGATTCACGTATATTGCAATTTATCGAAGCAACAGAAATACAGATTAGGAATTGCTGTTGATAAATGCATTAGCTGGGATAGAACTCCAACAATAACAGTAACATTGTGTTAACCTGGGCAGTAATAATTAGAAACTTAGCAAGAAGACATCCCCGCTCAGAAGAAAAGAGAGGAGAGTAGCCAGTCCTCTGTCCCAAGGCTTTTTGGGTTTCCCTCCTAAGTGAAATTTCTACCCTTCTTATATACAGTCCAATCTTATTCCCCTCCTCCTGTGTTATATGTAGCAGATACAGGTAGTGGGTTGTGTAAAATAGTCATACACGACACAGCATGTAATTAATTGAGCTTGTTAACATATGCGGAGTGTGCACTTTACAATTTAAATAACCCTTAGTCAGGCAAAAGTTAATTTTTCTTTGTTATGGTGTCCTTCAAAGTTCCAGTCATAGGACTCTGCCATTCTGTGTCATTCTTCAAAGCCAAAACAGGACCATCCTCCTGTCTCCATAGGACTTCCTCTTTCAGTCAATTTATCTCTTCTTGATGTTGACTATGCAGATCTCCATCTGTAAAGACAACACAGACAGTACACAGTGTAGGCCCTAGATAAGCCTTAGCCCTTCCCTAGCTCCTTGGTCATCATCTCACTCCCCTTCTAAGGAGAGATCTTTAAAATTCATTGTGTGCACTTAAAACAAAGTGTCCCTGTCCTGGTTTATAATGATTGTCTTTTAGATTGGATTTGTTTTGTTATTTAATTGCATTCTCTTATGCCATGCATCTTTAGACAGTTGCTGGAAATTTTTGCTGCTCTTAAACAAAGAATCTTTTGTGCTATATCAGCTTTCATTTTCCTGGGGTACTGTTGTGCTGGTATCTTTTCACTGACTTCAGCAGTGGAGTATTGTAGTCATAGCTTCGCTAAGTAGACTGTAACAAACATTTGGCCCTTTCTCTACGTTGCATCTTATAACTGATCTGTGGGAAATGCTCTTTATGTTGTTAAGGCATATGTCCTAATATAAACAATAAATTAACCTTAACTGGAGGAAGCTTTGAGGCTTCTAATACAGTAACCCAGCAGAAAACAGAGTTTATAAAAGTTGTATATCTACCAAATTCCATGGATATTTTTGTTAAAATGTTCTGCATTTATTTTCTGCACCAGCCTTTTACGATTGGCTTTACCAAACAGTTATTATGAAAAATGCTCTGTAATTTCTTAATATGAGATGGTAAGGGAGAGGTAAATATTGGGTTCATTCAATTGCATTGATATATTTCTTTTTTTTTCCTACAGTTGAATGAACAACAGTGAACACAATTGTAGAAAGATTATTACTCTGAATTAGAGGGCAGTATGCACACATCTATTGTACTAGTTTCATAGGGTCTGCTAATGATAACTGTCAAATATAGACTGCAGTATAATTAAGAGGTCAAGTACTGGAGTGCTAATTGATTCATACAGAAGTGCCTTGGATTCTAATATTTAGAATGCTATTTCATATAATAAAGTGTTAGAGCTTACAACTTGTGTTATGAGAAGAATGCAGATTCTCATGACAATGCAGGAGTAGCAGCATTTTAAGCAGAAAGAGCTGATGATGGAGGTGCAGTTCTGGTAACCGTATCTAGAAGTACACTTGAACAAAGACCATCCACACCCCCCTCCAACAAAATGTGCGTTGCCTCTGGACTCTCGAGGGAGAAGTTTGTACTCATACACTGTCTGTAGCACATTCTATCACTTAGGGAAGCCTATAATTTGTTACTATGTTTCCAAGTGAAAAAGTCAATCACCTACTTCTCACCCTGGAAACTAAAAGCCCAAAAAAAAAAGAATTTTAGACCTACTCCACCTAGGGTTGATTAGCTTAAATGCAATAACCTCAGCCCAAGGTCTAATTTGTCAAACAAGAATGTTTAAATCTTTGAATCAGATAGCAAAGCAAAGTGAGGATCAAATAAATGGGTAGTAAAAGCTTGATACCAGCTTCACTACTCACTGTCTGACTTTGGACAATTTACTTTCAGTTTGGTTAAGGAAGTGTGAAAATACTTGCTGTAACTGGCTTTAGTACAGGGCTGTGGAATCTGTAAATTATTTATTTTATTTCAGAAAAAGGCTTCAAGATTAGCATATGTAAATTCAGGAACCCCTGCAAATGGGTGCGATTTGTGTGCCTCTTGGCTTTAACAGAGCTTCAGGGATTTCTTAGACATCAACACTTGTTCTAGTCTCACAATAACTACAAATCTGCAAGTGTTTGAAAAGCAGCACTGGGAAACTGATCTGATAGTTGAAATTGAGTCTGTAAAATGCTTTAAGCGTTTGCTTAACTCTGAGCCCATGAGTTGTGCTATTAATTCAGTGGAGCTAATCACTACATTACAATTAAGTTCATGCCTAAATGCTTTGCTGGACTTTTAGCAGATTGTTAGGTTTATGATTTAGATATCCTTTTCAAACTTGCTGAGGTCAGATCTCCTGATCTAGGAACTTACCATCCAGCTGAAAATGGTGGACTTAGATTTCTGTGAAAGTCATCTTGGGGCAAGAGATCTCTCAAGATTTAGAGGTATCATCACTTATTTAGAAACTGACCAATTCCTATTCAGTTATCTAAACTTTTGAAATCCTACTGTGTATGATGCATTCTTTCAGCTTATATTTATGAATTTTATTTTTCTCAAGGCTAAAATCTATAGTGCTGCAAACCACCATGCCTCAAGCAACTGCAGTAAGGCTACTACATGTTGCATTTTTGAAGTGCTCTCTCCTGTTCAACACTACCTTTAACATCAGGTTTATCACTTGTACTACAGTACACAAGAAATGCATGTAAAAATATATGCTGCATCTTCCGCTTATGGAGCAGTCTCGAATTAATTGCAAGGAGCCTATTAGAGATAACAGGCACTACTGAATAGTGCATATTGCCTTGTAGTACTGGGCTTACAGTCTGGGTTTTAAAGCTGAAAAATAAGGGTTTCACTTTAAAGTACATATTTGGGTGTTTATCTCCATAAAAACAAATCTCTGCATAGCCGTAAGATTTCAAAGTGTAATTTAAAACAATATAAGGTAAGAAGTATAGGTTTTTGGGTAAAAACAATCCTCTGCAGTTTTACCTAGCACCATCTCAAGCAGTGGTCCGAAATTTACCATCACAGGTCAATGCTCAAAAGATGGGTGGTTTATTTGTACTAGAGGTTGCTTTCTTTCTATTGAATGGGTAAAGGGTGAATGTCTGTGATACAGGAATATTTTTACTGAAAAAGGATTCCTTTATTAATGCATTAGAATATTGATCACTCAGTATGCTGTAGATAATTTCTCATTTTTTTCTGATTAGCTTATTGGAATATATTATTTACATTCAATATGACAGTCTAGTTTTTTAGAAATGTGCAGTATGGCCACAATGAATCAAAATTTGTTTCAGTCTTCTGGGATAAAGAGTTTTATTATTATCCTAAACAATAGAACAATAGTTTTAATGGAATAGATTCTTTTTTTCCCCTAATAGCAGTCTCATTTGAATGTTTTCATTTATCAAAGCATTTCATGTTTACTTAAAAAACACATTTTCTACTCCCTAGAGAAGTCCATAATGTATTCAGTAAAGACGAAACATCAGAAAAAATGTACCCAGTGACAGAGTAAATTTCAGGAAAAACTGTTCTCATTTGGTAGATACACATGTTGTTGAATGTTTGTAATATAAAATTTTTGCCTACATTAACACAATTCCTTTTGTGGTCATCTGAATAACATATCTTTTATTTGATTAAAAAGATACCACTGCTGTGTACTGTAATATTAAAATCTTAGGTATTTAATCTCAAGAGAAGAAGTAGAACTTTAGAGAACTGTGACCCTTTATACCAGTGAAACTACCTGAGAAGTTACATATGACTAAGCTGGAATTAGGGCATTTTCTTAACAGTTAATTTGATAAAATCCAGATAGTTTATGTATGACCTGAGTGGAAAATGGCATTGTTCATTAATGAACAGCAAATCTACACAACATCTTAGGACAGGGATTGAAAAATTCTATATCTATATGAAATTACAGAAGAAATTCAGAGAGCTGAATCAAATTATCAAATTATTAGAACTGGAACATTGCCAAGATCCTTGGGTTAACTTCTCTGTTCTTTTCAGAAGCTATATATTAGATCCTATTTCTTGTCTGTCTGTACATTTTCTCCTTTTTTTTTTTTTTAATTTTGGGGGCTTTTTTTTTTTTTTTTTTTTTT